>MU775304.1:0-30682 GCA_026770625.1 Nicotiana glauca | reverse complement strand
CCCAAATGACATGACGGAGCTACAGAAACTTCCGGAATTCAAATACGACCCTCGGATCAAAAACTCACTATCGGACCGGAAACTTCAAAAAATTCAAACTTCGGCATTTTAAGCCTAAAAGAGCTACGGACCTCCAAATAGCATTCCGAACACGCTCCCAACCCCGAAATCACCTAACGGAGCTAACGGAACCATCAGATTCCCATTCCGAGGTCGTCTTCATACTGTCTCGAATACGGACCATTTTCCAACTCTTAAGCTCTCATTTAGGGACTAAGTGTCCCAAAACACTCCGAATCCTAATACCGAACGTCTCGGCAAACCAAAATAGCAGAAATGAACTTAGGGAAAGCAGTTAATGGGGGATCGGGGCGTAATTTCTTAAAACGACCGGCCGGGTCGTTATATTTTACTACGGACCCTGCGGGACCATTGAAACACGGGTCCGGGTACGTTTACCCAAAACCGAAGTCAACTTAACTCCATTTTAAAGGTAAAACTTAGAATTTTTCTCAAATTTTCACATAAGGGCTTTCCGGATATACGCTTGGATTGTGCACGCAAATTGAGGTGAAACAAAAGGAGGTTTTTAAGGCCTCGGAACACAAATTTGACTTCTAAAATACGAGATGACCTTTTGGGTCATCACACTTCATGAATAGCTATTATCTCAATATGATTTTAGGAAGTAACAATAATAGATTACTTTGTGGAGCACCATGATATGACAGTACCTCAACATGTAAAAAAATACACGGTTTGGGATCGAGCTTTATGGGAATCGGATAAATAGCCTACATCAACATAACCAATAAGATATACACCACATTTGTTAGCATTAGCAAGATACATAAATGCACCAATGTACTAAGATAGAGTATTTTAGGACCAAGGAGTTCCTCATCCTCTTCTAGAGGTCGGAACGGATCCTTATTCACTTCAAGTGATCGAACACTCATTGGTACACTTAATGGGTGCGCTTTGTTCATGTAAAAGAATTTAAAGATCCTTTTTGTATAGGCAGATTGATGGATAAAGATCTCGTATGCTGAATATTCAATTTGCAGTTCAAGACAATATTATTTTTCCAAGATCTTTCATCTCAAATTCTTTCTTAAGATATTCAATTGCTTTTTGGAACTCTTTTGGAGTTCTAACAAGATTTATGTCATTAACGTAAACAACAAGTATAACAAATTGTGATGCAATTTTTTTTATACAAGTACATGGACAAATAACATCATTTATGTAACCTTCTTTCAGCAAATATTCACTGAGGATATTGTATCACATGCGCCCAAATTGATTTAAATCGTACAAATATCTTTGTAATTTGATCGAGTATATTTCTCAAGACTTTGAATTATATGCTTTAAGTATTTTAAATCCTTCAGGGATCTTCATATAGATTTAATCAAATGAGTCATATAAGTTTTGACTTACATTTAACTGGCATGACACCTTCACGTGTCTGGACTACATGTCTGATCCTTATAATATTTTATAATATTATGCACTATATTGTATCAAATATATCGTCGATGATCATGTTGTATCAGTTCCTAAGCGACATAACTTGTTGAGATCTCATCACTTACTTTATTATCAGGTACCTGAACTTCTTCTGGAGTTTGATGCAATATTATGTCGTGAGCTCTTCTAGAGCTCATTTCCTCTTCATTATTGTCATTTTGATTATTTGCTCTTATCATTTGTTAAGGATTGTTACCCCTGGAACCGATCGGTTTACTACACTTCATGAGTGCAGTAGAGTTTATCCTTCAATGACTTTAATTTTAATAGGAGCATTTGCAGCTGAATATGAAATTTAATTTTGAATCAGCAAATACTCTTGACTTGAATTATCTTCTAAGTGAGGTCATATTAATGATAATTTGATTTATATAGCATATTTTTCAGCTATTTATTCCATCCCCCAAATGTTAGATAAACTAACAAATATCCTCAATCTTCTTTGGGAAACCTATCTTCGTACATTGCAGTAGAGAAATTAATCATACACCATAAATCAAAAGTTATTAGATACTAAAAATATTTGGTTTCTGATCCTAAACCAATTGTGAGAGGATGACTTATCATATATTGTTGGTCTGATGTATACAAGTGTTGTTGTATGCAATCTAGAAAATGTTAGACCAACACATGAAGCTTTTGTCTTATAAGCAATAGTTTAGCTATTAATAGGAGATATTCAAAGTTAAACCTACTTGGATACAAACCAACATTATTAAGATGAATTGCCTTTATTTTATAATCTGAAAATTATGCTCTTAATTGAGAAATCAATTTCAAATGCCAAACTACAAGTTGACAAGAATCACATATGTAACCATCTCATTTATGTATCTATAAGTGGTTCACATGATAGTTGAATGAGCTCATATTCACCTTTTATATATTTTAGAATCAGAGGTCTTAGTCCCAGCTTTAGCTTGTATAATCAATTTATAATGAGAACAAGCAACACAGAAGAATTCTTGAAGAATCTTCTAATTCTTCAATATATGATTATCTGAATTCTCAAATAGCTCATTTAAAAATGGCAAATGAAAACTTCAAGTTAATCAGGGCATGTTCTATCTCTTCTGGTTTACTGTGATACATGATGTAGTATAAATTAAAGAATAAGGCGGGTAACTTATTACATACCTATTATTTTACTCCCTGTGATTGTGAAAACATGAAGATTTTCAATCTTTCAATTATTTGTAGTCTTATTATGATAGCCACTTGTATTAGTAAACTTCGAATTTACTACAACATATGTTTTGACCATAATCATATAATATGAATGACATACTTTTATATAAACTCTTCGAGAGCCTTTATTTATTATCCACAGTGAAATATTATTCAGACACTACTGGTGTCATGTGTCTTCTAGACAAACATTTAGTTCTTCCGAAGTTTTTGATACATTTTGTACTATCAAATATTGCTCAGATACTTCTTCTATCATGAGAGAGAATTATAATAAAATGAACAATATAAAACAACTGCTTAAGCATAAGAAAATACCTCTTCATAATATTTTTATACTTCAGGAGGAAATTTCAATTGTGTTACTTTTTTATGAGCAAATATAAAATACGAAAAATTTAGTATATATTCTCTCAATCATATTACCTCTTTTGGAGGTGAATCATAATATATTTACATCAATAGCGCGCTCATATTTACGGCTTTATTAATATTGTCACATTCACTTTAGTGAATTAATTAATATTGATAAAAAATTCTCATCCTTCAGGAAATCAAAAATAATTATCTGGGCACACATTAATCACATCAAATTGATGCTTCAACCTCTTTTAAAATATTTATTACTTCAAGATCAAATTGCGGCGTGCATGTAATATAGAGAATATTTCTGTAGCTTCTTTTCAATTGTAACCATAGAAAGACTAAATTATTACTTATGGTGGTCATAAGCATATACCATTTCTGATTGTTAACAAAATTTAGTTACAATGAGACATACGAAACATAACCACTTCTGGTGGTTGTATATTTCTTGCAAATTCGGGTGGAGTTTAAGTAGATCGTACAATATTATCCACTTTGTAATCGTAATGACCCGACCAGTCATTTTGAGCTTTTCACTTTGATCTACAGTTACCGAGCATGACTTGCTCTGTGTAATGCATTATAACTGATGTAGATCGTTGGTTTTGGTTTTCAGGAAAATCGGAAGGAATTTGAAAGAAGAGTCTCAGTTGGAAGCTTCGTATTTGAAACGTTTGACCAAGAGTTGACTTATTTATAAATGAGCTCGAATCAAAGTTTTTACGATTTGTTTACCCTTGTTGGGTGATCTATGACTTAGGATCATAATCGGAATTGGTTTTGGAGGTCCGGTGTAGAATTAGGCTTGAATTGGCGAAGTTAGAATTTTGGCGATTTTCGGTTGATAGGTGAGATTTTGATCCGAGGGTCGGAATGGGATTCCGAGAGTTGTTGTAGCTTTGTTATGTGATTTGGGATGTGTGTGCGAAATTCCAGGAGGTATTTTGGTGGGGTTTTTTATCAAATGCGTGTTTCGGAAGTTTTTGAAGAACTTAGACTTGAATTCGATGAGAATTGATGGTTTAAGTGTTGTTTGAGGTGTTTTGATGATTGGAACAAGTTTGAATGATGTTTTAGGATGTGGTTGTGCTTTTGGTTGAGGACCCGGGGGCCTCGGGGTGATTTCGGATGGCTAATCGGGAAGTTTCGGACTTTGAGAATTGCAAAAATTGCATCAGCTGTTGCAGGGGGAATTTTGGCCTTCGCGGTCGCGAGCCTGGGGCTGCGATTGCATAGGAGGAATATGGGAGGCAAGAGTTTTATTGATCGCATTCATGGTTGGTCGTTCACGATCGCAGTGAGTTGGATGGTGAATCTTCACGTTCGCATGGGAGAATCCGCGTTCGCATAAGAAGACCTGGGGGCCCGGTAGAATTGTTCTTCGCGTTCGCATCATATGGTTCGCGTTTGCGTAGGTTTGGAATGAAAGGCATCGCATTCGCAGGTCCCTAGTCGCGTTCGCATAGGGTATTTTGAGAGGCGAGAATTTTGTGCTTCGCGATCGCGAGCCTTGGGCCACGATCGCATAGAGGAAAGGTCAGTGCTGGGCAGAAGGTTATAACTTCATTTCATCCGCGATTTTGGGTCATCTTTCACCCATGGCTGCTCGTTTTTGGAGATTTTTGGAGGAAATAAAAGAGGGATTCAAGAGGAATCGACTTGAGGTAAGAATCTTAGTCTTAAAACTTGATTTAATTGTGAAATTCACCTAGAAATTTATGGAAACTAAGCCTAAAATTGAAGAGTTAGGGCTTGAGAAATTGAACTTTTGATTTGGGATTTGAAAGGCCATTTGAGGTCGTATTTGAGAACTTTTGATATGTATGAACTCGTGGGAAGATGAGAAATCTAATAATGTAAAAATTTTGAGTTTCGAGAAGTGGGCACGGGGCTCGGATTTTGGTAATTTCGGGATTTGTGCCCGTAATTGATTGTTTTTGCTTGGGCTTTATTTTCTTAGTTGTTCTGATGTATTCGCTGTGGTTTTTGGTAGATTCGACACGCGTGGAGGCCGATCATTTGAGGAGCAAAGGCGTCGCGAGCTAGAGATTTCGCCGGTTCAAGTTGAGTAATGATTGTAAATGATATCCTGAGGGTTTGAAACCCTGGATTGCATATCGTAGTGCTATATTGAGGTAACTTGCATGCCGGATAGGGAGCGTGGGGTAGAGCACCATTGGGGATTGTGACTTGGTCCGTCCCGATTGATGATTTTATCGTGTATTTGACTGAAACTTATTTGTTATCACTATGATTTGGGCTGATTGCCATATTTGGGCTTCGTGCCAATTGTTTGAACTCTTCGGGGATTTTTATCTCTATTTCCTCACTGTTTGATCTATTACTTGAACTCAGTCCAGTTGATATCTACTGTTTTACAAACTCAGCCACTTTTACTCAAATTTGAAACTTAAATGATAATTCTAAATGATGTTTTGGGCTGAGAACTGCTATTTTACTAATGCCCGAGAGGCTTGTGATGATTTTCGGACTGAGTGAGGCCGAGGTCAATATGTGAGGATATGCTGAGTGATATGAGGCCGAGGACCTGAGATACATTTATATGCCACGAGGTGGCTTGAGTGATGTGAGGCCGAGTGCTGAGTGTGAACAGTTAATTTTTTACCACATCTAAATTCTATACTATTTTAATATAAATATCTCTTTAAGGTCTAATCTTAATAAAAGAAAACTACAAAAATAATAACATTCTTAGGGTATGAATTTTCTTTTATATATATATATATACATATGTGTGTGTGTGTGTGTGTGTGTGTGTGTATGGTTTCTTTTAATTAAAATTATAATAAATAAGTGAGCTTTAGTATTTTTTTAGTATAATTTAAACTATAATGTACATATTTAATTTTCTTATGTATATAATATTTAAGTATAAGATAGCTAACTAATATTTTTAACTATGTATTTTATTTTCTAATTTCTTTATTAATAAAGAATAAGTAAAAGTTATTAAACAAAAAAACAAAATAAATAAGAAAACTAACTCAACAAATTAAAGAAACGCAAAGCAAAATAAATAAATAAATAAATAAAACGAAAAATAAATAATATAACAAAAAAAAAGGGATAAATCTTGAAAGATTCAAAAAAAGATTATCCTAACTACTCACCATGATCTTCTCACCCCTATTTTCCACTCCAACTCCAACTTTAACTCCCTCCTCACATCTACATATATGAGGACACTCTTAGAAGGAAGAGGGGAGAAAAAGGTAGAAAAAAAAAATTTGGAGCATAAGAGTGGTACGAAAATTTTGAGAAAGAAAAAAAAAAGCTAAAAAAGACTTAAGCTAGCAGGAGCCAAAGTTTTTGTCTTTTCGCTCATTATCGGCACTAAACGTCAGCGGTGAAATTCCATCCATGAAATAACCTCCAAAAACCCAGTTGAGTGCGTCTGAGGTTCATCAAGTTCCGGCGAGTTTCGAAGTCGAAGTTTTTTGTTACGTTTTTGGTTCTGAAGATTCGAAAGTTGCTGACTTCTACCAGTTTCGACTTTGTTTATATTTAGAAGGAAAAAATTCTTTTAATTTGATGCTTTAAAGGTTCGTTACTTTCTTGGATCTACTACTTTTTCTCCTAATACGATCACTATTTTTTTATGAAAATTCTCCTTAATTGATTCATTTTGATAGCCTATTATATAATTGTTTGTTGATATGAACATTGTAACAGTAGGTTTATGTGCTACATGAGAAAGATAAAAGAGTCTATTTTTTGCCTTTTTTATCTCTTTAAATATGCATGTCATTGATGAATGAAGATTTCATGTTAATCTTTGCATTATCTATTGTTAAGTTGGTATGAATAATACGTCGAGCACATTATTGTATTGACTGCGTCTTAATCCAGAGTTGCAGTATATTTTTGCTTAGGCTCGTAGGAGCATCAGCTAAAAAAAATGTGATTCATTCTGCATGTTCAATCAAAAGATTTTCATGGCACTCTATATATGTTCACATATTTCGTCCAATTTTTAGGTAGCTCAAGTTTATGTTTTACTCGTTAATTGCCTTATTACTGGTTGAGTTGCAAAAATCCAAAGAAAACCCAAAGATCAATTTTTTTTCTTTCATTATTATGCATATTACATTGTGATTTTCAGTCACAAAATTGTGAAAGTCTCTTTTGGATTATCGTTTCTTTCTTCATCAGTTAGGTTTCCTTTTATAAATAAATTTGAAGTTGCAACTAAATAGGTTGTAGATTACATTCACCTTTTGTCATTCACTTGTGTCTTGAAATAAGTTATCTAAATCATATATTCTTTCCACAATAATTTAAAACACTAGAAAAACTTTAAAACACTAGAAACTTTAGATGTACTTTAAATATTAGCCCATGTGTTCATATCCGAACCTTGGATTGATATGCTTAAATAATAAAAGGGTCATGTACGCATTCCCGTGTCTCGATGCCTTTAAATTTAAAATAATTATATTTTAACCATGTGTACATTCCGTACCTTGGTTTAACATCTAACTTCAAAGAAATACCTCGTGTGCATATCGCATCTAGGTCCAAATAATTAATAAAATATAATAAATTAATTAAGCGGTAATAAATTATAAACCATAATCAATAAAATACAATAGCTAAAAATTAATTTAAGCCTTACATGAGTCAATAAAGCGACCGTGCTAGAACCACGGGGTTCGAGGGACGCCTTACACCTTCCCCTCAGTCAACAGAATTCCTTACTCTGTCTTCTGTTTTCGTAGACCATAAATAAGAGTCAAACCTTTCTTTTGAAAGGGATTCGAATAAAAGGTGACTTGGAACACCAAAACTCAATTTCAAGTGGCGACTCTAAATAATAAATAATCCTTTTTCAAAACGTCACTTCAATTGGAAAAACTCTTCCAACTCAGCCTCGTAATAGGGCTGTGTGAAAAAAGAGGTGTGACAGTCATGGCGACTCTACTAGGGATATTAATAAGAATTCGAGATTTGTACATTGACTCTTGTTTGGATTTTATCATGTTTTGGATATTATTGTTTTTAGCAGCCTAATGTGCTATTTGTCGCTTATTTACCGCTTTAATATTTATTTGAACTGTGATATAAATTGTATCCTCTCTCGCACCCCTCTGAGTCTTCTGATAGGTAGTTATGTTGTGTTTGCCTACCAGCATCACAAAACTTCTGTCTTGAGATAAAGCCAGTTAGCCTACCAGCTTCTGGTGAAGGATTTAGTCACACATGTTTAGGCGGGAGAGCCGTTAGCTAGCCAGTGCTGTTCTACTACTGGTGACGCTTGACGCTCCTCGGCTCGGGCTGTCCACCCGGGTAAGCCAGATCTAGATACCATCTTCTTTAGGATTTGAAAACTTAGAAGAACAAGCCACAAGCAATGAATATTCCTAGTAGGTTATGCTTTATTTGCATCATGTGCATTGAATTTAGCGGAGCTCGGCACAAGGGCCGGGCCCGTCTAGGATAGGTACCAATTTTTCGGACCAAGATGTTCATATTTATGTGTTATATGTAACATTATTTGGTAGGCTTTACTCAAATTTTGACAGCGGTATAGGATAGAATTAAACAAGGATAAAGAAAGAGGAAATTTCCAAGTTTTCATAAAATACCATTTTTTTTTTAAATTAAATTTTGAAAGGTTTTGGTATATAAACTAACAATTTTCAAAATAGTTTTCTTTTTTAGTTATTTTAACCGAACTATGCGGCTTTGATTCTCACCGGATATGAGTTATGTAGGCAACCTTCATCAGGTTCAACCCCATTTTAAATAAACATCTAAAAAAAAAGGTTTCTATGGACTATTAGTTATTATTTTCAATTTTTTTCAAATAATGATAATATAGTCACTTTGTCAAGTTTTAAACCAGTTTTGCCCTTGCGTCCGGTCTTTTTGTCGAAATAGCCTTGAAACCTGTATCGAAAATGCGAAATGGGAGGCCACTTTTATTAGTTTTTTTTTTAAAAAAACAAAACAAAAAAAAGTTATTTGGGCCTTTTTTTATGACTATTACTAATTTAATTTTTTTTAGTCTCACAATTTGGTTTTTATTTTTTTAGAGTCAAACCCGAGAAATCAGAATTTTTGTGTCAGTAGTATATTTAACTAAAACCTAACCCGTATCTGGATAAACAGGTGCACCATGAGTGGGGAAAGAGGTAAGTCTGAAAAGAGGCCCAAGTCAGAAGGGATACCAGATTTTCTTATTGTTGACCAGATACCACAATTGTTGTGGGATTGGTGGAGAGACTTTAAGGAATATGAGCGAAACTAGATAAAAAAGTACTTGGGATATTTGGTTCACATGGTGACGATCAAGCCTAGGAGGGATGTGATCGAAGCTTTGATTCCGCATTGGGATCCTGAAAATAATGTGTTCCATTTTACTGACTGTGAGATGACTCCGACCTTGGAGGAAATCGCCCATTTCCAGGGGTGGGGCTGTAATCTTCGCCGCCAAAGACGCAATTGGGTTAAGTTGGGATTTCGGTTTCATTTGTACGACCTCGAATGCAATTTCGAAAGGACTATGGGAAAACTGAAATCAAAGAAAGACAAGGAAACATGGAAGATACATAGAAGGTTTGCATTTATGGTTGCTTTTTTGGGGCGTGTAGTTTTTCCGGAAAGGGAAGGACGCATTGCCATCCGGTTGGCAGGTGTAGTTGAGGCACTGACCTCAAAAGGGGATGATTATACTTTGCTCCCTATGATTCTTTCTTCCATTTTTCGTGCTTTAACTGGATGTAAATTGGGCGCACGAAACTTTGATGGCTACAACATTTTGCTACAAATATGGTTTTTGGAGCATTTTTATCGTCATCCGACAATCTCTAATTTTAGTGAGCTCTGGCCTAATCACACTTTTGATCACTAGAAAAGAATTGACAAATGTGACTTAACTGAAGGGATTAACGCCTGGAAAGAACTACTTCTTACTTTGTCTGCCAAACAGATCACATGGAATTACGATTGGTTTTCCTCGAAAGAGGTCATTTGTGAATCTGCATACCATTCTTACTTGGTACTTATAGGATTAGATGGTGTTCAGCCTTATGCTCCACTTCGGGTAATGCGCCAGCTTGCACGATGACAGGAGGTGCCACTAACACGAGATATGAGCAAGTTCTGTTATGATTTTGGTAAAGATCAACCTCATGACGAAGGGGAAATTATGAAAATTTGGTATGCAAGTAAAGTTTTGGAGTTCAATGTGATGGTAGAGGACAAAGATCGTGGAGAGGTGATCCCTGAATATATTACTTGGTTTCATGATCCTTCGTCGTTTAGAGATAAGCCTGAGAGGTCGAACAGAAGGACAAATGATCAAAGAATTATAGAAAAGCTGAAAGAGGAATTGAAGCATGCTCAGATGATTATAGCCAAACAACAAGCCCAGCAGCAAGCCGGAGTCGCTCATATTCGTTTAAACATTGAGAAAGATTATCAATCTGCCTTGCGGGTCATGGATAAAGATCTAAAACATGCTAAAATGAGGTAGCCCGTGTAGAAGAAAAACTCGCAAACACGATTGGTTTAGTCAGAAGAGTTGAGGTGAACAAAAATGCTGAAATACATAAGTTGCAAGAAGACTTGAGTATCATTGAAGAGGATGTGCACCAGCAACAACTGGATTTTGATCAGCAGAAAGAGCAGTTTGAAACATTAAGGGCCCGTTGGATACACTCAAAGAGTCAGTTTTATGCACAATTAGAAGAAATAAAAAGGCAGAAGAAGGGTCATCAGCACACAGATTTTGAGGAAGTGCGGCATCAGTGAATGATTGAGAGAGGTGTGTTAAACCGTCGTATTGAAGAATATGAGGGATGTGAGGTCCAGATGGGGCACGCCCTCAACACTACCCAGATCTGGTTGCATAATTGTCACATGAGTATGGGGCAAGCTAGAGAGCAGGTACTTCGATTGGCAGAAAAAGCAGCATATGTCCATAATGATCATCGTCGTCTAAACAAAGAGGAAGTTGGTCAGCAAGCACGTGTCCTTATTCCACAGTTGCCGATGGAGTTTCAGAATTTGTACGAGACCTTAGGGGGACAGTGGAGGCCAAGAGATGCAAACCATTGATGATATCAGTTTAAGCAAGAAGACTATTGAAGATTAAATTTTTAGTGCAGTCCATTAGTTCTTAGTTTCATTTATTTGTCGCATTTTTAGTTTTGGAGACTTTTTTTTTTATTATTATTATCAAAGTTTGTTTTATTCCATTCATGTTTATGTCTTTAGAGTCAGTTTGTATATATTTCCTTTTCTCCCATTCTATAGAAAAAAATTAAAAATTATTTTAGTTTGTTTTATTTATTTCAAAAAAGAAAAAAGAAATCATTAGAATTGTTATTATTTCTCCTGAACTATGTGATGTTCTGATTCATGCGGCGTCATGATACATAGGCAATTCCCATCGAATGCGATCATAGCCATAATTAATCTGGAAAAAAAAATTGGAAAAATAAAATAAAATAAAATAAAAGAGCAGTAAGTTCAAAAGGAAATAAACCAATAAGCCGGGATGAAACATGAAGCCTTCCAAAATCATTTTAGAAATGAAAATGGCATTAGGTGCATGGCATACAATGTGTGATTAATATCTGAAAAATGCCTAACTCTAAAACGTTTGTTGTTTGTTATTTTTAAAGAGATAAGGTTAAACAGAGGTAGTTGGTTTGTGGTTTAAACTGGTGACTCACCCTTACAACACGAGGTCAAAAGGAAAAAATAGAATGGGAAACAACAATGAGAATGAGTCAGATAATGATGATGTCCATGGACAATTGGTCGAACAAGGTTCGAGACTGGTTGAAGAAGTAAGAGTGTTGACACAACAATTGGCAGATATGTACCAAGCCTGGGTGAGTGGACAGGCACCGCCATCACTACCCCTAGGGCCTTTGGATAATCTTCATAATATGTCAGTTGCAAATCAAGTGCCTATCTCCATAATAAGTAACCCATTGTACCAACCTGGATTCATTCTGAGCATTAACCTCCCCACTATCCCCAGTACCTCCATTCCATGTCCTCCAGTTGCATCCTTCAGAAATGACCCACATACTGTACCCATTATCCCTACTTTCACCGTTCCTCAACCGGCTCTCGCTCAAAAGCTCAACAATGATCCACAATTGAATGCTCATGATACCCAACATTACTCTCCAGAATTGACTTTCAAGGTTCCATATTCATACAAGCATACTCCTCAGAACATGTTCCCAGTCGAGATCGAAAAGCCCAACAAGAATATGGAACAAGAGGAAATGACCAGAAAAATAAAGAGTTTGGAACAAACCGTGAGAAACATACATGGTTTGGGAGGCCACAAAAGTGTTTCGTTCAATGATTTATGCATGTTTCCCTATTTTCATTTGCTACCTGGATTCAAGACCCCTAAGTTTGACAAGTATGATCGTCACGGTGATCCTGTGGCCCACTTGAAGAGATATTGTAACCAATTGAGGGGAGCATGGGGCAAAGAAGAATTACTCATGGCTTATTTTGGGGAAAGTTTGATAGGAATTGCTTCAGAGTGGTTCATAGATCAAGACATCTCTCACTGGCACATTTGGAATGACATGGCTCAAGATTTTGTCCAACAATTTCAGTACAATATTGATATAGTGCCAGACCGCTCCTCTCTTATCAACATAAAGAAGAAACCAGCAGAAAGCTTTAGAGAATATGCAATCAAGTGGAGAGAGCAGGCTGCTAGGGTCAAACCACCAATGAAAGAGGCAGAAATGATTGACTACTTTCTCCAAGCTCAGGATCCCGATTACCTCCAATATATGTTGGCCGCCATTGGTAAGCCTTTTGCGGAGGCGATTAAGATTGGGGAAATAGTTGAGAACGGCATGAAGTCGGGCAAAATGGTGAGTTAGGCAGCCCTTAAAGCGACCACGCAAGCAATTCAAAGCGAGTTAGACAGTTTCGGAAATCAGAAAAAGAAGGAGGAAGAATCCATGATGGCATCTGGATTCGGGGAAGTTCAAAGAGGAATAGTTCCTTCATACGTGCAATTCCAACAAGGACAATCCGATTCTCCTCAATATTATTATCCACCTCAGGGTCCCCGATACTCATTTCCCTCGCAACAATACACAATGTTTAATGCTCAGGCTTATGCTAGGCCTCCCAATCACCAACAATGGCTAGCACCGATTCCACAAGGCTCTCGTCAATCCCGGCAAAATTTTCATGCGCCATATAATCCTCATCCCAGACAGGAATATGTGAGAGAACAGAAGCCAAAGAACGAGTTCACCCCAATTGGAGAATCGTATACAAGCCTATTTCGAAAGTTGATGCAACTGAAATTGATTGAACCAATCATGCCACGTTGTGTGAATCCAAATTCAAAAGGTTTTGACTCCAATGCGAGATGTGAATATCATTCTAACACCCAAGTTCATAGTACCGAAAATTATTGGACATTAAAGAAAGCCATTGAAAATTTGATTGAAGCAAAGGCAATTGTGGAGACAAACAATGAATATACTCCTAATATCACAAACAATCCGCTCCCAACTCATGATAATACACATTTTATTGGGATGATTTGTGATGATCGTGATTATAAGCAATCTGGCAAGACAAAGATGATTGTTGGAACCATAGGCCAGAGCCAAAAGTGATAGTAAGCCCGCCGCAATTGGCACCGCTGATTGTGAAAGGTGCGAGTTCTAGTTCAAACTTGGCAGGTTCTGAAAAAATCGTTCTCTATGTCCCTGGAAGCACAAAAAAGATTAAGGTTCAATTGGGTGGGCCAAAACTTTATATCCCTGGGGACATTCAAAAGATTGTTCAGAATAATATTTTGAGAAATATAACAGAGCCTGTTGTGATCCGACCTATTGCACAACTTCTAGTGTCAAACCCAAAAGCTATTCCCTGGAACTATAACAAGACTATCATGACATACAAAGGAAGAGAGATAGTGGAAAAAATAGATGAAATGGGAGGCTTGACCCGCTCTAGAAGGTGCTACTCGCCAGAGGAGTTGAGAAAAGCTAAGCAAGCCAAGGGAAATCACTTTCCAGTGAAAGAAACCGTTTCAAAAAAAGAAGCGGAGGAATTCCTTAAGAAGATGAAAATGCAAGACTACTCAATCATTGATCAACTAAGGAAAACCCCTGCTCAGATATCTTTGTTATCTCTGCTTTTAAACTCGGAAGAACATTGCCGTGTGTTGATCAAAACTTTGAACGAGTCATATGTCTCAAAAAAGACAACGGTGAATCAACTAGAAAAAATGGCAGAAAGATTCTTTAAGGTGAACAAATTTTCTTTCAGCGATGATGATTTGCTTGGGGAAGGGGCTCGGCATAATAAAGCTTTACATCTTATGGTCAAATGTGAAGGGTATTATGTAAAGGGGGTCATGATTGATGGAGGCTCAAGTGTAGATATATGCCCTCTTTCTATTCTACAACAACTGAACATTGACACTAACAAAATTCAAACTAGTAGTGTCAGCATCAGGGCTTTTGATGGTTCAAAAAGAGACACTATTAGGGAAATTGAACTCACCATGACAATTGGCCCGGTTGATTTTAACGTTGTCCTTCAGGTGTTAGATATGAAAACCTCCTATAATTTTCTTCTGGGAAGGCTGTGGATCCATATGGCCAGAGCTATATCATCCATCCTACATCAAATGGTCAAATTCGAATATGACAGGCAAGAAATTATTGTTCATGGGGAGGACGACTCGTCCATCTATAATGACCCGTCCATTCTATGTATCGAGGCCAAGAAAGGATGTGAATCCCTCATATATAAAACATTTGAGGTGATTGAGGTAGACCAAGTGGAAGAAGGAAAACCAATTCTGCATCCCCATCTTTCAGCCACATCTATGATGGTAGCTTCACTGATGTTGAGGAACGGCTATGAACCAGGAAAAGGATTAGGATCATTTCTGGAAGGAATTGTGAACCCCATTGCTCCATTTTCGAAGAAATATACCTTTGTCTTGGGTTTTAAACCAACATCAGCTGACATAAACAGAGCCAAGGCCCGCAAAAAGAATGGTTGGAAATTGTCAAAACCAATCCCTCTCTTTGCCTACTCTTTTGTCAAGCCACAATCTGAAGAAGTCCAAAATCTTTCTACTCAAGATGACATTGATGAAGTTTGCCAGGGTCTCAAGGAGATGTTCTATGGAATCAACATGGCTCAATTTGGTGAGGGCCCTAGCCGTGTAAGTGTTCAGCTGATTGGTCCAGATACCTCGCTCAATAACTGGGAAGCAACTCCCTTACCCATCAGGAAGGAGTCTTGGTAGTCTGTTTTGTTGCTTTTTCTGTATTTGGATTATTTTTAGGGTTGTAATCCAGATATTTTAGTTTAATTGCTTTGCTTTTATGTTAACCCTTCTATCCATTCCAATTCAATAAAATGAAGTTCCAGTTTCACAGTAGAATTCTGTCTTTTCCTTTCCCTAATTTTTGTTAATTTCGCATCATTTTCAGTTTCGTTAATACTGGATTTAAAAACATGACATGCAAGTGGAACTCATGCCCATATCTTAAAAAGTTGTCTAATCTCGAAATAATGGATCAAGAAGTTGGGTATGATGAAGATGAGGCCTTTAAGGAAATAAAAAGAGAACTGGATCAATTTGAGAATAAGCCTAAGCCTAACTTAAATGAAACTGAGGCAATTAACCTGGAAAGTCCTGAAGAAATCAGAGAAACAAAAATAAACATTCATAGTGAACAAAGGACGAGAGATGCCATAATTCAAGTTTTGTTCGAGTATAGAGATGTATTTGCTTGGTCGTATGATGACATGACGGGTTTGAGTGCTGATTTAGTAGTCCATAAACTTCCCACATATCTTAATTTTCCACCAATCCAACAAAAATAAAGGAAGTTTAAGATAAATATGAGTGATAAGATTAAGGAAGAAGTCACAAAGCAACTAAGTGCAAATGTGATCAGGGTCGTCTGATATATTACATGGTTAGCAAATGTCGTGCTAGTTCCAAAGAAGGATGGGAAAATCAGAGTTTGTGTTGGCTATAGGGATTTAAACAAAGCAAGTCCAAAAGACAACTTTCCCTTACCTAACATTCATATCCTTGTTGACAATTGTGCTAAACATGAGATCCAATATTTTGTGGATTATTATGCCCGGGTATCACCAAATTCTGATGGATAAAGAAGATGTAGAAAAGACCGCCTTCACCACTCCATGGGGAACCTATTGTTATAGGGTCATGCCATTTGGTTTGAAGAATGTAGGAGCAATTTACATGAGGGCCATGATTACATATTCCATGTGATGATGCACAAAGAGATTGAGGTGTATGTTGATGATGTGATCATTAAGTCTAGAACACAAGATGATCATGTGAAAGACTTGAAAAAGTTCTTTGAAAGGCTACGAAGGTACAATCTCAAACTCAATCCAGCCAAATGTGCATTTGGAGTTCCTTTTGGGAAGCTTTTGGGTTTTATAGTTAGTCGAAGAGGCATTGAGTTAGATCCCTCCAAGATAAAGACCATTCGAGAGCTGCCTCCACTGAAGAATAAGAAAGAAGTCATGAGTTTGCTTGGGAGGTTGAACTACATCAGCAGGTTCATTGAAACAGCTTACAACCGCATGCGAGCCTATTTTCAAGTTGTTGAAAAAGAACGCCGCTATCAAGTGGACAGATGAGTGCCAAGAAGCTTTTGATAAGATCAAGGAATATTTGTCAAATCCTCCTATTTTGGTCCCGCCAGAACCTGGTAGGCCTCTATTTTTATATCTATCAGTAACAGATAGTTCTTTTGGTTGTGTTCTGGGTCAACATGATGCCACAGGAAAAAGGGAACAAGCAATATATTATTTGGGCAAAAAGTTTACCATTTATGAGGCCAAATACATGCTTTTAAAAAGGACATGTTATGCCTTAACCTAGGTCACTCAGAAGCTTAGGCATTATCTTTTGGCCTATACAACTTATCTCATATCCCGAATGGATCCCCTGAAGTACATTTTTCAGATGCCGATGCCAACTGGCAGATTGGCAAAGTGGCAAATCTTGATCACAGAGTTTGATATTGTTTATGTCACTCGCTGTCACGACCCAAAATCCACTAAGGGTCATGGTGGCGCCGGACACCGCTGTCAGGCAAGCCAACATAATCAATCGATTAACTTCTCTTTTAAATACCTTTGAAATCTAGGACTTTTCCTTCCATTTTTCATAAATAAGAAGATCACCACTTAAATTCAAATTAAACAATAAACGGTTAGTACAATCTGTCGAAAACCATCCCAGAACCCGAGGTCACAAGTGCATGAGCATCTATTGATAAGGAAAAAAATAAAATACAACATCTGTCCGAAAATACAAAGGACGGGAAATAAATATAATATGCTGAAAGGGACTACACTAGCTGCGGGTCGCCTCGAATGATGCAATCACCTAGTCCCAGAATCATCCGCGCTGCTACGCCCAGTAGGCTGCTAGAGATACATATACCTGTGCAACAAAAATGCACAGAAGTGTAGTATGAGTACGTCAACAACATGTACTCAATGAGTATCCCGCCTAATCTCGAAGAAGTAGAGACGAGATGGCCAACTTCGACACTCACTAGAGGTCAATTAACAATATTCTAGAAATGTGAGGAAAAACCATGGATTTATATAGTAGTTCTAATTCGCGAAGCCAGAAAACAGGTAAACACCTTCAACAATTAATCAAGGGCTTCCAAGTTTTATTCTTTATTATCTTATCAATTTATATCAAGCCACGAAGGCAAATTTCACATTTGAAATTCCCAAACGAAAAATAACATGCGCAAATCACACCGAGGCGACGGCCAAATCCAACAGGAATGTAAAATATGCACTGCCAAGGGTCGAACGGCCCGAACCATAGATGCATCTATTTAATCTGCCTAGGCATTCGACCCATTCCATAAATAAACACATACCCTGCTCGTGAATCATGCATGCGACGCAGGTACACATAAAATACATGCTCAAGTAGCCAATTAAGAATTCATCGGGGATATTTATACAAATAAGACAATTTCTCTTTTTAAAAATTCAGGAAAAATGATGTTTAATCTCTTTTTAAATTCCTTTACCAATCCAAGGTGATTTAAATAATTCAAGCTATCAATGGGTTCATAAATAATCCAAGTATAACATGCTTATGGGTCCTAACTACCCGGACAATATCATAATAGTAGCTACGCACGGACTCTCGTCACCTCGTGCGTACATAGCCCCCACATATAGGAGCACATAATCAATTATTTTACCTATGGGGACAATTCCCTTTTACAAGGTTAGAAAGGAGAGTCGCCTTGCTCCGAAGACTCATAACCGGCATTCTACATTCCTACGAGGACTTGCACCAATGCACAATGCTCCAAAACTAGCCAATGATTATACAAATCCATTAATATATGCTCAATTAAACTTTACAACCCAATTTGTAACAATTTCTAACCCCGAACGAAAAGTTGACAAAAATGCCCTTGGGCCCACGTGCCCGAAATCCGAAATTTCTCGAAGATAAAGTTTACCCATGAACTCACGAACTCAAATATATGATTTTCTCTTATTTCCATACTCAAAATTGTGGCTAAATTCCAATAATATAATTTTCTAGGTCTTCCTCTAACCCTCAAGTTTCTACCCATTTACATTCTAAAATCTATACATAATCAATATATTTAACTCATAATTGGTGAGATTAACTTACCTTATCATTGATGAATGAATTCCTCTCTTGTATCCTCCAAGAATCACCCCCAAGCCAAGAAAATATGAGAGAAATGGTCAATCCCCGAATTTAAAATAACCTTCTGCCTCCAGGTCTTTTTGTTTCTGCGACTCCTCCGACGCAGGTGCGGTCCCGCTTCTGCGGAAAAATGACCATATCTGCGGTCCCAGCCTAGCCGCCCTAATTCGCTTCTGCGATAAGCCCACTGCTTCTGCGGATTCCTGACCGCATAAGCGGTCCCTGCTTCCTTCACTCCCAACTGCTTATGCGATTCCTTCCTCGCTTCTGCGGGGCCGCTTCTGCGGTCCCAATTCCGCAGAAGCTGAAATACCAGCAACCAGCAACTTCAGACTTCCAAAATTCCATTTTCGATCCGTTAACCACCAGAATCCACCTGAGGCCCCTCGGGACCCCAACCAATCATACCAACCAGTCCCAAAACACATTACGGACTTGCTCGAGGCCTCAACTCACATCAAACAACGCTAAAATCATCATTCGACCTCCAATCCAAGCTTTATGAACCTTGATATATCCAAGTTCTATTTCCGATGTTTAAACCTATCAAATCATGTCCGATTGACCTCAAATTTTGCACACAAGTCATATTTGGCACTACATACCTACTCCAACTTCCGGAATCGGATTCCGACCCCGATATCAAAAAGTCCACTTCCGTAAACTTCTCAAAAACCTTCAAATTTCTATCTTTATCCAAATGGCTTCAAAATGACCCACGGGCCTCTGAATTCACTTCCGATTGCGCTCCTAACTCCAAAATCACCACACCGAGCTACTCCCAGTCTCGGAATTCCAAACAGACATCGATAACACTGAAACACACTTCAAACCAAACTTAAGAAATTTTTTCCAAAATGCTAACTTCCATAATAGGTGCCAAAACACTTCCGGCTTATCCAAAACCCGATCCGGGCATACGCCCAAGTCCGAAATCATCATACGAACCTGCTGGAACCTTCGGATCTTGATTCCGAGGTCGTTTACTCAAAATTACAATCTTAGGAATTTTCTCAAACTTAAGGCTTCCGAAATGAGAATTTTCATTTAAATTTAACTCCGATCTTCCTGAATTCCAATTTCGACCATGCGTACAAGTCACAATACCTGAAATGAAGCTACCCATGCCCTCAGATTGCTGAACGACATGCTAGGGCTCAAAACGACCGATCGGGTCGTTCCATTCTCTCCCGCTTAAACATACGTTCGTCCTCGAACGTGCTGAGAACTATACTGAAGTAGTCTGAAAGAACAGTTTAGCACCTCCTACACCTTCCCTTGCTACCACAACTTAGTTGAGCACATTAGCTCGATAGATTCTGAAGATATTCCCTCTTATTCAAGCAAATAAGCCTTGGAGCCTGATTCCAACATCCGGAATTCTATGCCAAGCATGTTTCCAACATACGATCGCCATATCAATCACAACATTTAGTATTCAAACATGACTGCATAACTTTGCTAGATTCTTACTTTGCAACACTTGATCCATAGGACCACGATAATGTTTTCTGATCAAACTTAGCCAAAATTCAACGAATCAGATGCTCCCATTGCACCTCATGACACACGCAAGTCTTACTCTAACTCTTACAATACCGCCACGACGGATGAGATGTGCCAAAATTCATAATCAACCACTGAATCAACCAATCATTGAGTCTATACTTTTGACAAGAAACGTTACCACATTCTGAACCAAATAATGATCTTTGCTCCTTAATATACTTCATACAATCAAATTGCACTGGTCCTAAATCCAATAATCTTGTCTCACCCAATACGAACTGCTCAGGTAATAAGCCACCTCGGACACAATCAAGAGTCCCATATGATGCCACGATGTGCCAATATGCTACTTCTTAGGATATGATACAAAAGGAAAACGAACTCTGAAAAGGAGATCTAATTACCCCGCTCGCGAATCATACATGCGACGCGGGTACATGCTAAACGGACACCCCGCTCGCGAATCATACATGCGATGCGGGCTCACAACTAGAATGAGCTCTCCTCGGAAAATGGGAATCAAAACATATAAAGGCAAATAGGGGAACTGTACTGAACATCACACTGTTGCAGCGTGCAACCTAATCCAAATAACATACCCATGGCGGCGTGCCACCCGATCCAAATAAAATACCCATGGCGGCGTGCCACCCGATCCGAATAACATACCCATGGCGGCATGCCAACCGATCCACACATAGAACTCACATAAGGAGATATACGTCAGGCCAAAATGCCCATTACAACAAGATATCGAATTTGGTCACAAGCACGCTAAGTGCATAATACCATCCCTGAGGAAACATACAACGCTGTAAGCTACGAAACTCAAGCACAACTGAGGTGCGATATATAATCTGAATCTCAAGAGCCATTTTGCTCATAATACAACATTCCCGCGTGGATCATCAACACATACACAATTTCTCAAGCAGTCTCACAACTCACACGGTGCAATGTATCACTACATGAAATATTTGACAACGAGATAACACCCTGACTACTCCCTAAGGAGCGCGTTACTGAAATGAACACAATTGGCCTAATATAAAGCCCTGTTCACATATATATCAATCCATTGATCTCAAGACGATTTCTGGTTGCACCAATTTGGCTAATAACCTTTCAAAGGTCCATAGTAACTCCCTTTCCCTCATAACACATAAGAACAACCATCATCACCAGAGCAACCTCCTCAGTTCATAACCCGATAACCAAAGTGCCCTCTAGGACTAAATTCTCAAATTAATGATATCACCACAATCCTCATACTTGGTTTAAATCTTTAGTTAATTAAGTGAATACATGTCACACTTATACAATCTTCCCGTGGGACACGCTCCCATAATCTTCCGAAATAAATAATGGGTCCGCTCATCCAAACCATCGGCCGCACTAACGCTAAAAAGCGATCAAGAATCCTTAACCAGGATTCAAAGCCTTTTTCACAAAACATCGATCTTAGGTGACACTGAAGACAACACCAATTTACTTTAATCATTCAATCCCTTCCTTGCTCATCCGAGCCCGTGACATCCTTACCAGTACCAAATTGCAACCTTGATCCTCGCTTCGAATTTCCATGCTACTCACTGCACCCAACGTGCCAATATACGATAGAACACGATTTTCATAATAACTCCGAAACCATTATTATTTCAACATTTCATCATATAAGAACTTTGCACTTATATCACTTCATGGGAATCATAGCAACACACAGGTAAATTCCCATAACCGTAGAATATGCAAATATGCGAGTAGTGGTCCAAGCCACCATAGCCCTTCCGGAATTCGCTTCCACTTAACAAGCCATAACAGAAGAATGTTTCAGAATAACATCAATTACGAGGCCGACAAGCCTCACACGTACCGCCATAAATCATACACATAACTTGATCATGCGGAATGAACTGATCGCTGGCCCCAATATGCCATTTCAACTACGGCTAACAAATCTATCTTCTTCCAATTTATCCTTGATTGCCTTAGAAATAATACCAACTCCATTCAACGCATAACATACTACATCCTCACTTATCCCAAGTGACCTTGAACCACGAGACCCTGCTGCCTCAAATCCCACGAACCATTTCGTACCTCCCCATTGCTACGTCGCAAGACAAACATCATAGAACATTATGCGCCTCTTCTCATAGGCCACTACCAAGCTTGGTTCTTAACCATAAGTATAGGCTCGAAACCATTAGATACCACACTTTACCTTTTTGAATCCGCTAGGAACTTTGCTGAGAGCCGCCCGCTCTGACTCGGCCCGAATATAATCAACTCCATGATTCTCAACGGAGGACCCGACAGAATCACTCCCCAAGTCTAAACATGGGCCAATAAGGCCAACAATAGCACACCGTTAATAATTCATTTGCTCAAATTACCACTTATGTTCCTTTCCCATATATGAAATAACCCATCAATATGCTAATCACCGGAAACTTCACAGGTAGTTAACCATGCAACCCAATCATAGATGGTGGGACTCTCCCACTTAGCTCGAAGCCACTATTACAAAACTCTAGAGATCACCAGGATTCTTAATCTCTTATTGACATAAGCTTGCGCAATCAATCGCCAACATTATCGATATCTTACTGTAGAAATAAAATTTGATACTCTAAATCATTAACAACATTCACACAACAATTCCCTTTGCTGCATAACCAGTAGAACTCTTCGCAGAAGCCTCGCCAACCATGCGACTGCTAACCTGCTCACAAGAATACCCCCACCTATAGAAATCACTCCCCGACATCTTCCAATGTTGCTGTATGGGGTACAATCACTACGACATCAACAACCCATCCTGAGCTTGAGCTCACTCTCCAGCTACACAAGTCCATTCACCCCTCGCGAACATCCATTAAATGTGCAACAACATCCTTCCACTTTAAAGTCATGCTACATCTTTCTTCGTTTAAGCAGCTCCTCTCTGTTATAATAAATCTCCAGCCGCACAAGAATCCCTACTTCAAATTAGATCCGTAGACGCCAATAACCAAGCACCAATATTCTCAAGTCATTCCAAACTCCCTTAAGATGTATAGTTTTCCCCTTACCGCTACGCAGCTCCGCTGCTCTCCCACTTTGGGCAAACTCACTTCTTTAATCAACTGCTCGTCCTACGTTCCCTAAGTCTAGCACTTTAGAAGTTTAAAATTCTGCCTGACACTTCCCATATGTCCTTCTCACTTTCTATTGCTCAGCCGTGGTCTTAATAAAATTTATATTCATAGCGCTTGATTCCACAATTTTCTACTAACTCCAAACTTTTCTGAAGGTCATCTTTCTCGAACCGCCATATTGAAATATTGATTCAATCCTGAGCCACCGTACCCTGTGATATCTGATAGTTATATCTCCAATACTATTTCACAATATCTTGCCCCAAGGCGAATTGTAGCAGATCATATCACCGACAAACTTAAAGCGTTCAATTAGGACAACAGCACCCCCATATAGAGGAGAACTCCACCACGCTTGCAATTACCACGTTTCATTACTTCCACCAGTCCACATCTGACCATCCTTAGTTTGATTGCCTTTCCCCTGCCGAGAATAAAATACTGAATCCCTTTGATAACACACTGAGTAAACCTCCCTTCAATTTATTCACTACCCCAACACGTGGGTAAACACCCTACCATCACAACAACACTGCAGAATAATTACTCATAAGCATTATGACAACCTGTGCCTAGCCTCAAGGCTCTTAGAAGTTCTATTACTGAGCTGAAACAATAGAATATCCTTCCATAAGGCGACCATAATAGTCAAATCAACTATACCGGGAGAATCCTCCCGCATCACATTTGTAGCGCCATTTCAATTCTTCAACTTTCGATTTATAACAAGCGCTCGCGTAAGATTGAGCAGGAAGAAATCAAAGGCATAAGCCTCAAAGGAATTGAACAGCACGATAAGGAAATCAAGAAGGGAAGTACTCCTAACAGCCTTGTAGCCTCCCGAGGATAAGTACAAACGTCTCCGTACCGATCCGCGAGACTCTAATAGACTTGCTCATGACTCGTGAGACCAACAGGAACCTAGTGCTCTGATACCATGTTGTCACGACCCAAAATCCACTAAGGGTCGTGGTGGCGGCGGACACCGCTGTCAGGCAAGCCAACTTGATCAATCGATTAACTTCTCTTTTAAATACCTTTGAAATCTAGGACTTTTCCTTCAATTTTTCATAAATAAGAAGATCACCACTTAAATTCAAATTAAACAATAAACGGTTAGTACAATTGTCAAAAACCATCCCAGAACCCGGTGTCACAAGTTCATGAGCGTCTATTGATAAGAAAAAAAATAAAATACAACATCCGTCCGAAAATACAATGGACAGGAAATAAATATAGTATGCTGAAAGGGACTACACTAGCTGTAGGACGCCTCGAATGACGCAACTCACCTAGTCCCAGAATCATCCGCGCTGCTATGCCCAGTAGGCTGCTAGAGATATATATATACTTGTGCAACAAAAATGCACAGAAGTGTAGTATGAGTACGTCAACAACATGTACTCAATGAGTATCCCGCCTAACCTCAAAGAAGTAGAGACGAGATGGCCAACTTCGACACTCATTAGAGGTCAATTAACAATATTCTAGAAATGTGAGGAATAATCATGGATTTATATAGTAGTTCTAATTCGCGAAGCCAAAAAACAGGTAAACACCTTCAACAATTAATAAACGGCTTCCAAGGTTTATGCTTTATTATCTTATCAATTTATATCAAGCCACGAAGGCAAATTTCACATTTAAAATTCCCAAACGAAAAATAACATGCGCAAATCACAGCGAGGCAACGGCCCAATCCAACAGGAATGTAAAATATGCACTACCAAGGGTCGAACGGCCCGAACCATAGATGCATCTATTTAATCTGCCGAGGTGTTCGGCCCATTCCATAAATAAACACATACCCTGCTCGCGAATCATGCATGCGACGCAGGTACACATAAAATACATGCTCAAATAGCCGATTAAGAATTCATCGGGGATATTTATCCAAATAAGACAGTTTCTCTTTTTAAAAATTCAGGAAAAATGATGTTTAATCTCTTTTTAAATTCCTTTACCACTCCAAGGCGATTTAAACAATTCAAGCCATCAGTGGGTTCATAAATAATCCAAGTATAACGTGCTTATGGGTCCTAACTATCCGGACAATAGCATAATAGTAGCTACGCACGGACTCTCGTCACCTCGTGCGTATGTAGCCCCCATATATAGGAGCACATAATCAATTATTTTACCTATGGGGACAATTCCCTCTTACAAGGTTAGAAAGGAGAGTCACCTTGCTCCGAAGACTCACAACCGGCATTCTACATTCCTCTGAAGACTTGCACCAACGAACAATGCTCCAAAACTATCCAATGGTTATACAAATCCATTAATATATGCTCAATTAAACTTTACAACCCAATTTGTAACAATTTCTAACCCTGAACGAAAAGATGACAAAAATGCCCTTGGGCCCACGTGGCCAGAATCCGAAATTTCTCGAAGATAAAGTTTACCCATGAACTCACGAACTCAAATATATGATTTTCTCTTATTTCCATACTCAAAATCGTGGCTAAATTCCAATAATATAATTTTCTAGGTCTTCCTCTAACCCTCAAATTTCTACCCATTTACATGCTAAAATCTATACATAATCAATATATTTAACTCATAATAGGTGGGATTAGCTTACCTTATCATTGATGAATGAATTCCTCTCTTGGATCCTCCAAGAATCGCCCCCAACCCAAGAAAATATGAGAGAAATGGTCAATCCTCGACTTTAAAATAACCTTCTGCCTCCAGGTCTTTTCGCTTCTGCGACTCCTCCACCGCAGGTGCGGTCCCGCTTCTGTGGAAAAATGACCGCATCTGCGGTCCCAGCCTAGCCGCCCCAATTTGCTTCTGCGATAAGCCCACTGCTTCTGCTGATTCCTGATCGCATAAGCGGTCCCTACTCCCTTCACTCGCAACTGCTTCTGCGGTTCCTTCCTCGCTTCTGTGGTTCCAATTCCGTAGAAGCAGAAATACCAGTAACCAGCAACTTCAGCCTTCCAAAATTCCATTTTTGATCCGTTAACCACCCGGAATCCACCCGAGGCCCCCCGGGACCCCAACGAATCATACCAACCAGTCCTAAAACACATTACGGACTTGTTTGAGGCCTCAAATCACATCAAACACTGCTAAAATCATCATTCGACCTCCAATCCAAGCTTTATGAACCTTGAAATTTCCAACTTCTATTTCCGATGTTTAAACCTATCAAATCATGTTTGATTGACCTCAAATTTTGCACACAAGTCATATTTGATATTACGGACCTACTCCAACTTCCAGAATCAGATTCCGACCCCGATATCAAAAAGTGCACTTTCAATCAAACTTCTCAAAAACCTTCAAATTTCTATCTTTAGCCAAATGGCTTCAAAATGACCCCCGGGCCTCCGAATTCACTTCCGATTGCTCTCCTAACTCTAGAATCACCACACTGAGCTACTCCCAGTCTCGGAATTCCAAACGGACATCGATAACATCGAAACACACTTCAAGCCAAAAGTAAGACATTATTTCCAAAATGCTAACTTCCACAATAGGCGCCAAAACACTTTCGGGTTATCCAAAACCCGATCCGGGCATACGCCCAAGTCCAAAATCATCATACGAACTTGCTGGAAATGAGAATTTTTATTTAAATTTAACTCCGATCTTCTTAAATTTCAATTCCGACCATGCGTACAAGTCACAATACCTGAAATGAAGTTACTCATGACCTCATACTGTTGAATGATGTGCTAGGGCTCAAAATAACCGTTCGTGTCGTTACACTCGCACAGCCATAAAGGCACAAGCTTTGGCTGATCATCTGGCAGAAAACCCGATGGATGATGAGTATGAATCTTTGAACACATACTTCCCAGATGAAGAGGTTAATTTAGTTGAAGAAGCTGTCCAAGATGACAGTCAAGTTTGGAAACTATACTTTGATGGGGCTGTCAACATTAAAGGCGTAGGGATTGGGGCAATTCTCATATCACCTACTGGGAAACATTACCCTGCCACATCATGACTTTATTTCTTCTGTACAAACAACACGTCATAATATGAAGCTTGCATCTTAGGTTTGAACATGGCAATAAACCTAAATATGTATGAACTATTGGTCATGGGAGATTCAGATTTGCTAATTCGGCAGGCTCAAAGTGATTGGGAGACTCGTGACATCACGCTCATTCCATATAAACAATGTGTGGAAGATCTTAGCAAGAGATTCAATGAATTAGCTAATGCTTTGGCCACCCTGGCCTCAATGCTTCCATATCCGGGGTAATACTCACATTTACCCATTGGAAATTCAAATTCGGGATCAACATGGTTATTGCAATACAATTGAAGCAGAACTAGATGGTGAACCATGGTACTGTGATATTAAACAGTTTTTGAAAACAAGAGAATATCCGAAACATGCTAATAGGGATCAAAAGAGAACTATTAGGCGACTCTCTAATGGTTTCTTTTTGAGTGGGGAAATCCTCTACAAAAGAACCCCGGATTTAAATTTATTGAGATGTTTGGATGCCAAAGAAGCTGAAATGATTATGAACGAGGTGCATTCGGGAGTTAATGGTCCGCACATGAATGGATATGTTCTAGCAAAGAAGATCGTTTGGGCAGGATATTATCGGCTTACTATGGAGTGAGATTTCTTTCATTTTGTTCACAAGTGCCACCAGTGTCAGATTCATAGTGATTTGATTCACTTGCCTTCTTCAGAGCTGTATCCTATGTTAGCTCCTTGGCCTTTTGCTTCTTGGGGAATGGACGTCATTGGACCAATCGATCCAAAAGCTTCAAATGGGCACATATTCATCTTGGTTGCAATTGATTACTTCACCAAATAAGTGGAAGCTATTACATTGAAAGCAGTTACCAAGAAAGCAGTAGTGGACTTCGTTCACTCCAACATTATCTGTCATTTTGGTATTCCAAAAACCATTATTACAGATAATGCTGCTAATTTGAATAGTCATCTGATGAAGGAGGTATGTGAACAATTTAAAATTGAGCATCGTCATTCTAATCCTTATCGACCCAAAGCTAATGGAGCTGTTGAAGCTGCAAATAAGAACATCAAGAAGATTCTTAGGAAGATGGTCCAAGGGTCTAGATAATGGCACGAGAAATTGCCTTTTGCTCTTTTGGGATACCGGACAACTGTCCGTACATCAGTTGGTGCAACGCCTACTTGTTAGTTTGTAACGACTCGGTCGGTTGTTTTTGGATTTTACGCCTCGATCCTCCATTAACTGCTTTCCCTAAGTTCATTTTTACTCTTTTGGTTTGCCGGGACGTTCGGTTCTAGGATTCGGAGTGTTTTGGGACATTTAGTCCCTAAATGAGAGCTTAAGAGTTGAAAAATGGTCCGTATTCGGAACAGTGTGAAGACGACCTCGGAATGGAAATCCTATGGTTCTGTTAGCTCTATTAGGTGATTTCGGGGTTGGGAGCGTGTTCGGAATGTAATTTGGAGGTCCGTAGCTCATTTAGGCTTGAAATGCCGAAGTTTGAATTTTTTGAAGTTCCGGTCCGATAGTGAATTTTTGACCCGAGGGTCAGTTTGGAATTTCGGAAGTTGCTATAGCTTCGTCATGTCATTTTGGATATGCGTGCAAAATTTCAGGTCATTCGGACAAGTTTTGGATAGGTTTTTGATCGAAAGTGTGTTTGGTTAGAATTTGAAGTTCATAGGCTTGGATCTTTGATTAATTCGTGTTTAAGGCATTGTTTTAGGTGGTTTAAGCAAGTTTGAAAGATGTTATGGGACATGTTTGTAGGTTTGGTTGAGGTCCCGGGGGCCTCGGATGTGTTTCGGATGCCCAACGGGTTGTTTTTGGAACTTGTTGAATTGCTGAACTGCTGGTATCTGGTATCCTTCTATGCGATCGCATCATTCCCTTCGCGATCGCATAGAGTAATTCTGGAAGGGGCAAATTTCCTTCATTGCGATCGCATGGTTCAGCTCCGCGATCGCGTAGCTTTGGGCCCTCCTCTTATGCGAACGCACTAGCCTAGTCGCGATCGCGTAGGGTTAGTTTCCCCTCTTACGCGATCGCATAGTGTCCTGCCCTGATCGCATAGACTAATTTCAGGGCCTTCATTTTTTCTTCTTCGCGATCGCATCTCCCTTCATGCGATCGCATTGAACAAAGGATCTGGACAGATATAAACATTTCAAAACGAACCCTTCTTCCTTTTTTACAAAAACTCAAGCTAGAGAGCTTGATTTTGGGAGATTTTTCGAGGGATTTTCAGAGGCAACTATTGGGTAACGATTCCTTACTCCTCTATGACTAAAACCCACTAATCTAATCGTGATTTCAACCTTTAATTTCGGATTTTTGAATGAAAATTGGGGTAAAGTTCTTAGACCTAATTGTGATGATTTGAAGGGGCATTTGACCTCCGATTTGGGAGATTTTTATATGGTTAGACTCATGAGAGTACGAGGGTTCTGAAAATGTAAAAATATTTTGATTACGGGACGTTGGCTAGAGGGGCATTTTGGTCATTTTACCTATGTCTGCGCCTTACCTTTAATTTTAATAGTGTAATTAGTTACTTGCGATGTTATTTACAATATGTAATTGGTTTGAATAGATTTGGGCCACTCAGAGTCGGATACTCGTGGCAAGGGCATTGTTTCTTATTGTTTTTGTACCGGTTCGAGGTAAGTGGCTTGTCTAACCTTGTGGGGGGGACCTCTTCCCCTAGGATATCCTATGTGTTGATTTAAATGCTTTGTATGCGAGGTGACGAGCGTGTACTTGTGCAAATTGTTGAAAATCCGTTTTACTTGAATTGCTCAAACTGTGTTTTCTCTGTTATTTAACTGATTTAAATGCAAGATTTAGATAGAGGAGTATGACTAGATAAAATTAACTGTCTAATTGCTTAATTGAAATTACGTGGAACATGTTGGGTCAGAACTTAACTGTTATTTGTAGTTGTGTATTCCATTCTCTGAGTATTTTTCCCTGTTTTTGGTTGTGTTTTTACATTGGGGCTGCGGGTTCAATTCCCAGAGATCCTTGTTACTGAGATGAGTTGACTGCGGATTCAATTCCCGGAGATCCTTGTTACTGATATGAGTGGACTGCGGGTTCAATTCCCGGAGATCCTTGTTATTGATATAAATGGATTGCAGGTTCGATTACTCGAGATCCTTTGCTACTGAGATAATGGACTACGGGTTCAATTCCCGGGAGATCCACGGACAGTTGAGGAACACTTG
>MU775283.1:58481-103524 GCA_026770625.1 Nicotiana glauca | reverse complement strand
ACAATATATAATTAATTAAAAGTTCAACAATTAAAAAAATAAATAAAATATTATTAAACCAAATATAGAGTAATGAATAGTGTTGTGCAACATTATTCATGCTCTATAATAGAGCAACAAATGGAGTACCACTAGAGCAAATTTACTCTATCTCTTGCCCCAAATTTATACCATTAGAGCAAATTTACTCTATTTCTTGCACCAAATTTGAATTTGGTGCAAAAAATAGAGTACCATTGAAGATGGCCTAAGTGCCAACCAGCCATACCCATAGGAACAAAGAGTACAACACCTGCTGCAAGTAGTCCTAAATGGACAGCACCAAACATGATAATTCCTTGATTTCAAATGACACCCATTAAGGTGTTAAATCTGAAAAATTGAAACTTTGACTTAAAACTTCAAGAATGATGAGATTTTGGATCTTCATGGGAAAAAAAAATCAATTGATTTTCTCTTCTTTTTTTTTGTTTTGGGGGGGGGGGGGGGATTGGGTGAGGAAAGTTAAAGGGTAGTTGAGAGGGTGAAGATTATGAAGGAAGCAAACTATTGTAGAGGTGGTGATGGCTATGGCGCAACTGTGTGAGAGAGAAAAGGAGAATAATGTGGAAATTCGGATTCTGGTTGTGATTCGGGCAAGGACGGAGGTACCTTGTAATTTGGGCCAAATGGGCGTCAAACTTTAATTTTTTTTTTTTTTTTTTTAGGGATTGTGAACTCACAAAAATAAAATTATTTATCTTTATTTATGTATTTATTTTTCTACCCATAAACTAATAACATTTCTTACCCATAATAATTTTTTGGAAAATTTTATCTTTATTCTCCAATTACTTTATATTTTTATACTTATTTTCTTTCTTTTTCTTTTCTCCTTTTTTTCTCGATTTCTTCTTATTTTTTTCTTTTTTCCTTTTTTAATTTTATTTAACTTTTTCTTTATATTTTTTTTCTCTTCATTATCTAATTTCATTTACTATTTTTTATTTTTTTTATACAATTACTAAAAGATAATTAAATTGTGTACCAATTAAATATAACTAATACAACCAAAAAATACTAACTAACATATGATACAAGTATAGTATATAGCTATATCAACAGGGTATACAATTTTATGCAAAGAGTTAAAAATATTTAATTCAATTATTAAACTAAAATAATATTGGTTGTCAATAAAAAATGAGTATACCATTACATTATATATCATACTATAGTTTTTTTTTTTTTCTTTTTTTGCATTTTTAACTTTTCCCTCACGCTGGGTAAAAGCTTAAAGCAAATTGAAACAGAAAGGCAAGTGTATTTACGTGTAATAAGTATACTATTATAGTATATTGTATACTATTACATCATATTGTTACAGTATATTGCATATTATTACAGTATATTATAACAATATATTGTTTACTATAATAGTAAATTGTTGCAGTATAATTATACTCCTATAGTATATTGTATACTATTAGGTAATTAATTTTTTCTTCGATTATTACAATATATCATTGCAGTATATGTAAACTATATTAGTATACTGTTGCAGTATAGCTGTATACTCTTGTGGCATATTGTATATCGTAGCGGTATACTGTTGTTGTGTTCTTCTTCGATTTTCAACTGAAAATTTCGATCTCAATCACCTCAAATCGGCTCCAAATGCTATCAAATTTCAGTATGAACTTTCAGAAGGTACTATAAGCAATATTTAACAACACCTACTTTGAATCAAATAAGAAATATTCAAAATAAAAAGTTTAAATTCAAGGGACAAGGCAAGAGCAAGAGCTAGGAAAAGAACAATCAAGAAAAAATGGAGCAGAATTGAAACTAGCCATTTTTGTTAGCGGAGAAGAATTGATCCACATAATCTTCGTTAGTTGGAGCATTGGTAATAAGAAGGTCAAAAGCTTTACCCCTGCCAAAATGCTTGGATTCAAATATTTTTAATTTTAAATTACCAACAGAAATAAATTGATCAGGAGTTGGAATTGAATCATAATCTTTAGCACTTTTATACTTGAAATATACAACCATGATTGAATTCTTTTTCCTAGAAAAAAGAAATCAAGAACAACAATAACAAAGAGGTCCTGTTGTCAAGAATACGATACCCTATTGTCATGAATACCGGGTAAATAGTTTGGGGTTCATGGGTATGAGTAGTAAATAGTTTGGATCTGGGTATTAAAGTGTAAATAGTTTGATTTTAATGGGTACAAAGTGAGATTTTCTCGATTTATTATGCTTTCGGCCTTTTGGGCCTTACACCAACAATGTGTAGGAAATTACACCGGATGGACTTCGGAATTTTTTCCTTACTATACAATAAACTTATTTATCAAATTCAGGACAAAAGTTTAGGACATGTAGTCTTGAAGTCCTGAAGTTAGGTTTAAAAGTTAAGGACATGAGCAGAAGGGTATTTTCGTCCGGGCAGTTAAATTTATAAAGCAATGACTAAAGACTAAAGATATTTTAAACAGTGGTTTAAAATAAATACATGTGTTATTAGTGGCTAAGCGTACACTTTCCCCTTTAAAAACGGGTCGAATGTGAATAAAGAATCATATTATCCACTTAAAAAATGGTTAACCAATGGATAACTAATGTATTTAACTTTTACATTTGTAAAGTCTCAAATTGGAGTTCCTTAAGTTTTGAAGACTAGGAATTCTCTCATAAGTGATCATATTTGAGAAGTCATAGATAATATGGATATCCATATTATTATCTACAGAGAAACCCGTTTTTATCCGTCTCAAATACGGGGCGGCTCGGATAATTTATTCATTTTTTTTTAAATTACCCATTTTGACCTGCTCATATCCATCCCGGCCATTTGCCACCCCTATCCATCATAAACAAAGATTACTTTCAATTATATAAAATCTATTATTAGTGTCTTAAATTAAGGGATTTAGTTACATCTTTTTCCTATTTTCTATCCTCTCCTCTTTTCCTATTATCCGATGCCCCTCTCCATATACAACCTTTTTTTTAGCTAAAGTGCTGATAATTCCATCATTCATTGCCTCAATAGCATTCGTACATGCAAGAAAATTTGGTTAAGCAATATTCTCTCGAGATTAGGAACGTTAATCTGTCCAAGAAAATTCATTATCACCAAATGAAGCACTAAATTGCAGTTTTTTTTTTGCATAAGCACGCTATGGTGGCAAGTCTTTGAATTTCTTTTTTTCTTTGTTTACTTGGATTCGGAGACAAACAACAAGGATTGTTGTGCCAATATAAGAGAGAACCCAAAGAAAAAGGAGTTGAATGAGAAGGATCAACAATAGCCATTGTTTATCCTCAAAATCGGATAGCAATTGAATTTATACGTGATTTTAGGGATACGTGATATAATTTGACATAAATTGAGAAAGCAGATTAATATTGAAATCAATGACAGAAAAGTGAATGCAAACCACACAAATTGAACAGTTTTAGCCTTCAAGGTTGGTCACCCTCGAGTCAAAAAGCACCTCAATCGATGTCAGAATAGAATAACAAGATAATAAGAACTAGAAATAACAGTGTATTGCTTTTGGATGTTACAATGTGTATTACAAATAATTAGACCCATTTTATATAGTAAGGGAGGCCTACTTTAGATACAATTCTACAAAAAGTAAGAAATCTCATGATTTGATAATTAGTTGGTCTCTCGTTGATACGTGCCGAGATTATCATTGTGATATTCGGCCGGTTACATATATTTTGGCCTTCCATTATTTGGTCCGATAATATTTCCTCGAGCTTGATTTGAGTCGGGGTCAATTCCGGAGCTATGGGCTTAATGATCTTGAAGACGCAAGCTCTAATTTCGTACCTTGGTTATATAATCCAGGGTTGATCTTCAACCCATCACGTTTTAGTCATGATCTGTCATGCAATAAATTATCTCGGTTTTGGCCGAATATAGATATTTCCCTCAATTTTCAGAGAGTAAAAGACGAGAAATGATATGATCCCTCAATCTTCGTCTCGATTTGTCACGCCAGAAATAACAAAATTGATGAAACGTCTCGTCAGTCAAATCTTTAATGGAATTAAATATTCGTCGGTTGCTGGTCGTCCATTACTGGTTTTGAACCATCGTTTACAAACTATAAATACTCAAATTTTCATTCATTCAAACTTTACGTTTAAACCACTTCTACTCTTGTTCTTAAAAACCTTTACATTCTCTAACATTTGCACTAATTTTCTTGAGGCTTTTGCAAGAATTTTCGCTTGTATTCATTCCAAAACACTAAGCGTGACCTTTTAACTTCCTTATCTTCATCTCTATTCAAAAGAAAAATGGCCAAAACTTCTAAGACAGTTTCACAAAAAGAGACTGCCTCTTCATCATGACCTGCCAGCGAGGGACCTCACCCCAAATTGTTTGTTCCTGGTGGGTGCTCGACCGGTGTTGATTCTAAGATTGAAAAAAACTTCTTCGGTACCAGGTTGATGCGAACTGGTCTCGAGATATATATGCTTGATCATCGATGATCTCCTCTCCAAGGTCAAAGAGGATTGCAACTACACTGCTAAACATGTGGTGGTGCCTTCGCGTGAGGAAGCAATCATTAAACACATGGAGGGTTTTTAAGTGTTTACACTTATCCCTTCATGTTGGATTCCTTGGACCTGATCATCATTGCCTTCTGTAAGAGGTATTAGGTGACCCTCGGTCAAATTCATCCCTCTTTCTCAAGGATAGTAATTCTCCTTTGTTTTTATTTAAACAAAATCAAGGGATGTCATTTCACCCTCTATCATCTCACGCACTTGTACAGTCCCGACTCTATCAAGGGGGATTAATAAAGCTTGGCCCCCAGGCCAGTATGGCCCCATTCTCGATATAGACGAGGATGGGGACTGATGCTGGTTTGGTCAATTCATTCGAGTGAAGACCTTAAATTTAATCCCGACCGAGGACATGCCATTACCTGGTAAATGGAACATTAAACGTAAGTATAACTTTGCCTTAAATATTTTGTTTATTGTTTTTCCTTTTTCCTCCCTCATTATCGATGTTTTATGGTGCAAATGTTGCTGAAATGCCGAATGCAGTTCCTCGACTCAAGGAGTGGGTGGAGGACCTCATGTCATAGAAACCTTATTCTGAGCGCGTGAGGCACGAACTTTTAAAGGGTCGGTAGAAGGCCCATTTCCATGGTAAGTTCTCTTTTTCGATTTAATAATTTTTGATTTATTCCTCGTGTCGTTGAGTTCTCAATAGTTCTATTTTCTTTTGCAGGTCTTCCCAAGGATGTTGCTATGAGGCCTCTATCTGGTGATGAGGATATACCTCTCGAGTCCCCTGCTCCGAGGTAGGGTAATGAGAAGAAAAGGAAGAGGGCCACGAGTTCTCTGAGCTCAAAAAAGAAGAAAACAAAAAAAATGCTTGTGTGTAAACCTAAGGGTAGCACCAGATCTCGGGCGACCTCTTCAAACTCACTCCACCGACTCAAGGATAAGTTAGAAGAAGAATAAGAGAACTCCGAACTGGTACCCCATGTGCGGTCAAGTATCGTGATACGAGCGTCCTCCGAACCGGAGGGGGGTTGAAACAGAATTATCTCGACTCGGAGAGGTCGATGAGGGAGCTTTAGCCGAAGCTTCTGAACCATAAGAGAGCAAGGACACTTTTCCTCAAGTAGGGAGGCCAATAATGATATTGTAACCGGTTCTTCCCAGACAACGAATAATGCTCTGAAGGGCATACCCGGAGTGATAGACCTTTCCGGTTCGCCATTATTTACCGAGTCTATGATTGCCAAAGTTCATATGCTGAAAGAAAGATCCAACAAAGATCCACAAGGGGTGGTAGACCTATTTAACAACATTTTTGATGGAGTAGACTCTACCACTATAGAGGACATCACCGGGTTGGGCGATGTACCTGTGACGAAGAAGAGTCCATCAAGTGGACCTACCTCGAGCCCAAAATTATTGAATCGGTTCCCACCCCGAGTTTGAATCCTGACTGGAAGTGGTCAATCGTTATGTCTATTCCGGAAAATTCTCAGGTTTTCTCTACCCCTGTGGGGTGGCTAGTTACCTTCGGTGCTTGGTGACCGAGGAGGATCAGGCCAAGATGAATGAGGTGGAAGTGCCTTGTTTGTAGGAATTAAATTTGGCAGCCTCAGATACCTCAGAACAATTTCTAGTATGTACTTAGATTATTTTGTAGATGATTGCAACTCCTCTCTCTGTGTTTGTAGGCTTCGGTACTCCACCATGAGACGTTCTTACGATACCGGGAAGAGCTGAACAGTACAATGCCAAGATCTGAGGGCTCACTGAGAAAGGTGATACTTACAAACTTCTCAATGACCAAAGAGAAGGGGAGGCTAAGGGTCTCCGAGCTGAGTTAGAGGTTTCACAGAAAGAGCATGCTGACCTAGCTGAGCACTAAGAAGAATTTTTGAAGTTAGTGATGACGAATAGGTCATGGTGACTAACGGCTGAACCCGTAGGTCCAACAGAAGATCGACAAGATCGAGCAGCTCTGGGAAGAGGTAGATACGGTAAAAGCTGAGGTCGAAGAATGGAAAAAGAATATGGACCACCTAGCCTCAGAAAAAGAGACCGCCCGGTCCCAACTGTCTTCTTCTGAATTCCAGCTATGAGGTATAAAAGACAAGTCCTTATCGTAGGCCAAGAAGATCGAGGATCTCCAATTCCAATTGAATTCAGCCATCTCTGATCTTGAAAGTTTGGTTACGGAGCTTGAAATGGCCAAGTCGGAGGCAAAAGTAACTAAGGCTAATGTTGATGAGATGGTGGTCATTTATAAGGTTGATGTCAAGGCTGCTCAGGTTCGAGAAAAAGGCATCATCGAGCATGCTAAATGACAATCTCGAAGGGAGGCCCTTGAGGAAATCCATGCTCGGGGTTTTGACCTATCATCTGTGATCGAGAACACTAAGGAGCTCAAAGCTTAGGCTAAAATCCCGAGGATAATAATGATCCGAGGGTTTAAGAGAGTCCGAAGGCGGGGACGATCCCGAAGGTGAAGACTTTGCCCTCGATGAGGACCGGGCCACTTAGGCTTTTAGATGTTTTTATTTTGTATTTTTTGCATCTTTTAGGTCGTCCAGACTTTGTAAAAAAATTCATCAAGCCGTTTGGCCCTTGTAAAAAGAATTTTGTATAAATATATAAGGCTCTCTTTCCCTTTCATGACTTTCAAATTTTTTCCTTTTCTTTAATATTTATATTCACAAAGATCGAAATACCTTAGAACGAAATAGTTAGGTTATGTTCGAAGGTTCAAACAAACCTTGCCTTTACATTATTCTGTTTTAAGGCATTTTGGGGGTTCAGTGTTACTAGAACCTTCCTCCCAAAGCAAGTTGTTGAGATTATAGTTCGTCGAGGGTAGCATTTAGAACCGGTTATGAATATTTCTTTTTAAAGGCCTTGTTTTTATTATGGGTCTCAGATGCCTTTGGGTTGTGTGAATATAGTCGTAGCCTTTTATTTCAGGCATTGCCCAGTGAACTTTCTTTCCCGATTTATCCAGGTTTGCCTAAAACAATAGTCCCTAATTGGGTATGGTCATGGCCTTTAAAATTCAGGGGTTGCCTAGTAGGTCTTATTCCCCCAAGAAATAATAGCTTGGAACGTTTAAGTTTGTTTCGGACAACAATCCCCGAGTGAGAGAGTGCTTGTTTGATCTCATTTTAAGGAAACCCTTGGGCTCGTTACCTTTAGGGAATCGAAAGCAGGGAATTACTTAAGAGATGTAAATAAGAAATTTTTAAAAGACAAGACGATTGCAAGAAAGATACTTTTCTTTATTCTTGAGTAAAATAATTATACATATGTACATGCTTATGCTAGGGCTCGAGCAATCTATGCAGGCACTGTTCGTTTGACCGTTTGGCCCTCACAATAAATCCTACCTATCGAGACCCTTCCATCACAAAGTAATTTCCTTGCTAAAGTCGATATTCGAGAGTAATGCCCCCCAGTATTCGAGGTTGATTATAGAGAAAAGCCTCGGATACTGTTGATACGATCCTTAGCACCAATTCATGTTGTTGCCTCATTAAAAATATTACCTAAAACCCTATTATGGACAAAACTGGTTAAAGGGAAAAAGAATGCAACACGTGCTTTCAGACCTAAAACTTTGTACGACTTATTGTCGGTCACATGCAAGTGTTAGTTTGAAATATAAATAAAATAAAACGAATGGGATATTACCTTAGCAGTAGTATCGTTTTAAGTGAGTTACATTCCTATTTCTTGGTAGTTGTTCACCGTTCATTGTTCCGAGCTTGTAGGATCCTTTCCCGGTGACCTCGAGAATTTGGTACGGTCCTTCCCAGTTTGGACCCAACTTCCCTTCTTTCGGATTTTGGGTATTCATTTTGACCTTCCTTAGTACTAAGCCCCTAATATTGAAGTATCAAAGGTTGTCCCTTTGATTATAATACCTCTCAATCCGCTGTTTTTGGGCGACCAACCGGACCAGTACGACTTTGCACCTTTATAGATCCAAGCTCGTACTCGTTGCATTGTCATTCGATTCCTTTATTGCGTATTGGAATCTGACACTTGGTTCATTGACTTCTATCGATATTAGATCTTCGTCACCATAAACCAGTGAGAATGGGGTGGCCCCGTTACTGGACTTTAAGGTTGTGCGGTATGCCCACAGAACTTTGGGTAAGATTTCCTTCCATTTTCCTTTGGCATCGGTTAACCTTTTTTTGAGGTTTTAGAGTATGGTTTTGTTGGCCGATTTGGCTTATCCGTTCCCACTAGGGTGATAAGGTGTCGATAAGATACTTTTGATCTTATGATCTTCGAGAAACTTGGTCACTTTGCTGCCGATAAATTGTTTCCCGTTGTCACATACAATTTCGGATGGCATTCCAAATTGGCATATAATGTGGTTCCAAATAAAGTCGATAAATTCCTTCTCCCTTACCATCTCGTACGCATGTGATTCAACCCACTTGGAAAAATATCAGTCATAAATAAGATAAATTGAGCCTTACCGGGTGCCATGGAAGAGGGCCAACAATGTCCATTCCCACTTCATGAATGACCATGGTGACAAGACAGAGTGTTGCAGTTACCTAGGTTGGTGAATCATCAGAGTATGTCTTTGGTATTCATCACAATTTCATAAGAATTCCATCATATTTTTTTCATGTCGATCCTGTAATAGCCAGCTCTGATTATTTTTCGAACCAATGATTCGGCACCTGAATGATTTCTATAAGTGCCCTCGTGGACTTACCTCAGAACGTACTCGGTGCCTCCCGGTCCCAAACATATTGCTAGCAGGCCATCGAACATTCTTCTATACAAGGTTTCATCCTCAGACAAGTTGAATCGAGTTGCCTTTGTACGTAGGGCCCTCAATTCTTTTGGATTTGAGGGTAGTCTCCCGATATTCAAATACTCTACGTATTTGTTTCTCCAATTCAAAGTTAGGCTTGTGGAGTTTATTTCAGTGTGACCTTCTTCTACTAACGATCTTATGAGTTGTACGACTGTCCTTGAGTTGAGCTCGTCGTTTTTGAACGATGACCCTAAGTTTGCAAGGGCATCAGCCTCGCTATTTTGATCTCGAGGTACGTGCTACAAAGTCCACTCTTTGAACCGATATGATGTTACCTGCAACTTATCTAGGTACCTTTGCATTCGTTCTTCTGTGACTTGAACATTCCATTAACTTAGTTCACCACAAGGAGGGAGTCACAGATAGCTTCAATCACCTCTGCCTCCAAGCTTTTGGCCAGTTCGAGACCTACAATCATGGTCTCATATTCGGCCTTGTTGTTAGTCAATTTCATAGTTCTAATGGATTGTCTAACAATATTACATGTGGGTGGCTTCAATAAGATGTCAAGTCTGGACCCCTTTACGTTCAAGGCACCATCCGTAAAGGTTCCATATTCCCAAAGATGTCCCCGAGTTCACCAACAACTCTCTTTGTATTAGGGCATAGGTGTAAAGTCGGACACGAAATATGCCAAAATATGAGATGTTATCTGGGGTCGCTACTCAATATCATACCCCCTGATTTCCATGGACCATTTGGCCAGTCACCCTAAGTGTTTGGGTTTATGCATTATATTTCGCAATGGGTAAGTTATCACAACACATGTCGGATGGTACTGAAAATACGGTTTGAGCTTCCTAGAGACGCTTAGCAAAGAAAGCGCTAATTTTTCTATGTGAGGATATCTAGTTTTGGCCTCACCTAAGGTCCTGCTAATGTAATAAATTAGAAATTGTGTACCCTGTTCTTCCCGAACAAGGACTCCACTTACTGTTATCCCCGATAATGCTAAGTACAAGTATAGTTGTTCGTCTGCCTTCGGTTTGTGGTGCAGTGGCGGTCTCGATAGATATCACTTAAGTTCTTACAAGGTATTCTAGAGTCCATGTGAAGTTGTTTTTCTTCTTCAGTAACGAGAAAATTCGATGACTCTTATCAGAGGATCTCGAGATGAATCATCCTAGGGCGGCAATGTGCCCGGTTAACCTTTGCACGACCCTCACGTTGTCCACTACCATGATATACTCGATAGCTTTGATCTTGTCAGGGTTGATCTCGATTCCTCAGTTGGATACCATGAACCTGAGAAATTTACCTGATCCGACTCCAAACTTACATTTTTCGGATTCAGCTTCATGTTGTACTTCTTCAATATACTGAAAGTTTATTGCAAATGCTTTAAATGGTCCTCTGTTTGCAGGTAATTGACCAACACATCATCAATGTAATATTCCATGTATTTCCCTATTTGTTCTTCGAACATTTGGTTTACTAAGCGTTGGTAAGTTGCACCGGCATTTTTTAATCCAAATGGCATTATGTTATAACAATATGTGTCATATATAGTGATGAAAGCAATATTTTCCCGATCATCTGGGTTCATCCGTATTTGGTTATACCCAGAGTAGGCATCGAGAAAATTGAGGATCTCGTGGCTAGCTGTGGCATCGACCATGCGATCAATATTGGGAAAAGGGAAAGAGTACTTGGGACATGCCTTATTTAAATCTTTATAATCTACACACATTCTCAATTTGTTCCCTTTTTAGGGACTACTACAACATTTTCTAATCATTCCGGGTATTTGACTTCCCGAATGGACCCTATTTTAAGGATTTTAGTTACCTCGTCCTCGATGAAATCATATTTGATCTCGGACTAGGGTCTCCTTTTCTATTTGATCGGGTGGAATTTCGGGTCCAGGCTCAACTTGTGAGTGGTTATCTTTGCTGGGATCCCTATCATGTCTAGATGAGACCAAGTAAAATAATCTATGTTAACTATGAGAAATTGAATGAGTTTTTCCCTGAGCTCGAAGGTTAACTCTGTGCCCAGGTATACCTTTTAATCGGGTAGATGTTCAATCAATGTGACTTGCTCCAGCTCTTCAACCGTTGATTTTGTAGCATCGGAATCAATGGGTACTATAAAGAATCTAGGAACCCCGTAATCATCATCTTCATCGCTCCCCCTTTTATTCTATTGGATCGTGGTTGGTATCAATAATTGCCATTTAGTTTCCGGCTTTTTGGTTCCTTCGATATCGTCACTGTTGATACCGGAATCACTTATTCGACGAGAAATATTTCCTTTGCTACCGGTTGGTCTCCGTAGATTATTTTAATCCTTCCCGGCGTTGGGAATTTTAACACCTTGTGAAGGTTCGAGGGCATTGCCTTCATATTATGGATCAGTGGCCACTCGAACATAGCGTTGTACCTCATATCCCCTTTGATCACATAAAATCTAGTTTCCTAGATGGTCCCAGCGGCATTTACGGGTAATGTTATTTCTTCTTTGGTAGTTTTACAAGCCATGTTAAATCCGTTTAACACTAGGGCTACAGTCACGATTTGGTCCTGTAGGCCGAGTTGTTCTACGACCCTCGATCGAATGATGTTCACCGAGCTACGTGGATCAATTAACATATATTTAACTCGAGATTTATTTATGAGCACAGATATTACCAATGCATCATTATGGGGATGCACGATTACTTATGCGTCCTCGTCGCTGAAAGTCAAAGTTCCTTCTGGTATGTAATCATGAGTCTGTTTCTCCCTTGTGATGGATACTTTGGTATGCTTTAACATCGAGCCTTGAGGAACATTGACCCCTTCGATGATCATGTGAATGACATATTGAGGTTCTTCTTGCTCGATTTTTTTATTTGAGTTCCTATTTTTGAAATAATTCTTGGCCCGGTCACTCAAGAATTCTCGAAGATGCCCGTTATTGAATAATCGGGCTACCTCCTCCCTCAATTGTCGGCAATCCTTTGTTCTATGTCCGTGAGAGCCATGATCTTTTCACATCTGGTTTGGATCCCTTCGGGCTGTGTTGGATTGTAGAGGTTGAGTCCATCTGGTATCTTTGATGCGTCCAAGATACGATACGATAGCAGCAACATCAACGTAAAGTTATATTCTGAAAACCTTTGTGCTTCTTTCGGTCCGATAGGTCTGTCAAAACGATTCTTGCTCATGAGTCCCTGGTTGTTCTAGCCTCGGTCATTTATTCTTTAATTTTGTATGGAACTCCATCCAGAACCATTACTTCTTTGATCCTCATTGTACTGCTGATACTGATCCATGTTCGACCTTGGTTCACCATCTATATTGATGGGTCTAGCAGGATAAATGGACTTGGAGGGAGCCCCCCGTTAATCATCTTCGACATTGATCTTCGATTGATATTGGTTATGCACATCAGCCTAAGTGACAGTCGGATATTCTATCAGATTTTGATTCAATTGTTGTGAAGCCACTGAACTTCGAACATTGAGTCCTCGGGTAAAAGCTTAAACGGCCAATCATCATCGACCAGTGGCAGGTCCATATGTTCAATTTGAAATCGAGATGCAAACTCTTTGAGCATTTCATTGTCTTTTTGCCTCACTTTGAAGAGATTCGATTTTGTGGTTTCAACCTTGATAGTCCCCGTGCGTGCTTTCACAAAAGAGACTGCAACCATAGCAAAAGAGTCAATAGAATTACGGGGTAAGTTGTAATACCATATCATGGCTCCCTTTGACAAGGTTTTTCTGAATTTCTTCAGTAAGACAGACTCGATCTCATCATCCTCCAATTCATTTCCTTTGATGGCGCATATATATGAAGTTACGTACTCATTTGGGTCAGTCATTCTGTTGTACTTAGGAATCTCGGGCACACAAAATCTTTTAGGGATCGGCTTCGGGGTTGCGCTTAGAGGGAAAGGCTTCTGCACAAACTTCTTGGAGTCTAAGTCTTTCAATATTGGAGGCTTTCCCGGGATCTGGTCGACCCAAGAATTGTAGGTTTCCACCTTTTTGTCATTTGCTTCGATTTTTTTCCCCTGATTCTATTCGTTTTGTCAGCTCCTCGAGCCTTTTTATGATTTTTGGGTTGTCACCTGACTCGTTGCCATCAACCTTTCCATGATAGATTCCTCCATGCGAGTGATCTCACGAGATGGGCTGGGCTCGATCCTTCTCGGTACGTGGCTCTAATTTTGTAACTGAGTTATTGCCATCTGTTGAGACTGCAACATTTCGAAGATCATCTGCAGAATGAACCCGTGTTCTTCATTGTTTGAGTATTATATGCCATTGACCGGCAGTAGGTAGAGGTGCTAATTGTGATCTTGACATTTTGAGCTAAAGCATGAAATCAAAGACACTTCAAAGAACAAGTGAAAAGTAGTGTGTTTTATGGCAATTCGTATCAAATAAACACTATTGTCCTAAGCCCCATGGTCGGCGCCAAACTGTTTATCCTCAAAATCGAATAACAATTGAATTTATACACGGTTTCAAGGATACGTGATATAATTTGACACAAATTAAGAAAATCGATTAATATTGAAACCAATGACAGAAATGTAAATGCAAACCACACAAGTCGAATAGTGTTAGCCTTGGAGGTTGGTCACCCTAGAGTCGAAAACTGCCTCAATCGATGTCAGAACAGAATAACAAGATAATAAGAACTAGAAATAGCAATGTATTTCTTTTGGATGCGTGTTACAATGTGTATTACAAATAATCATACCCCATTTATATAGTAGGGAAGTCCTACTTTAGATACAATTCTACAAAAGGTAAGAAATCTCATGATTTGAAAATTAGACGGTCTCTTGTTGATACGTGCTGAGATTCTCAGCGTGATATCTAATCGATTATGGATATTTTGGCCTTCCATTATTCGGTCAGATAATATTTCCTTGAGCTATCGGAGTCAAGGTCCATTCCAGAGCTACGAATTCAAACGATAATCTTAAAGACGCATGTTCTAACTTCATACCTTGGTTTGATATAATTCGAGGTTGATCTTCAACCTATCACGTTTCAATACCGATCTGTCATGCAATAGATGGTCTTGGTTTCGACCGTATACAACCATGTATCCAACCTGAATTACAGTGATGAATACGAAAATAAGATATATATATATATATATCAATGATCTCGAGATTAGTTGGAGTTGGAGTGTAAGCAAAATGCAGAGATGATAAATTTGTATGGTACAACAACATACAAATTAAAAATAAATTTCATACAAATTTGATACAAATTTAATGCATCTACAACTTCATATAAACTAAAACTATTTTTTATATAACTAATTATATAATATACAACTTATTTATAACTTATCCACAACTTCCTGATATTATTTTTACCCAGTTAACTACAACTACAACATCATGCAACTTAAATACAAGTTTCATATAAATTTTATACAATATATCCTTTGTATGTATTTTGTATATGATTTGGATATATTTTGTAAATGGCGTGTTCTTCTTCCTCTCTAAAAATCCAATCAAGACTTCCTCTCTTAAAATAGTTTTGATACATATCATCAACTTTATCATAAACCTACTACCAACAGAAAGCGAGAGTGAGCGCCAATACTATTGCAATAAAAACTCTAGACTACCTACTCTACTACCCTAGTCCTTGACCTCCATAACTTCCTATCAAAGGTACGTCCTCGGTAAGCTGAAGCTGTGTCATGTCTTGCCTATTCACCTCTCCCCACCTCTTGTTTGGCCTACCTATGTAGGACCTCCAATGTAAACCTCTCACACGTCCTCATTGGGGCATCGATGCTCCTCCTCCTCACATGACCAAATCACCTAAGTCGTGCTTCCTGCATCTTGTCCTCAATAGGAGTCACACCCACCTTGTCGTGAATAGCCTCATTTTTTATCATATCTAACCTGGTATGTCCTCACATCTATCTCAACGTCCTCATCTCTACTACCTTCATCTTCTAGACATGAGCGATCTTGACTGGCCAACACTCAGCCCCATACAACATCGTTGGTCTAGACACCACTCTGTAGAACTTACCCTTAAGTTTCGGTGACACCTTCTTATCACACAAAACACCGAAAGCGAATCTCCATTTCATCCATCCCACCGCAATGCAATGTGTGACATCTTCATCTATTACCCCAACCCCCTGAATAATAGACTCAAGATACTTAAAACTCCATCTCCTTGGGATGACTTATGAGTCCAGCCTGACCTCCCCTTCCCCTCCTTGAGTCTTGCCACTAAACTTACACTCCAAGTATTTTGTCTTGGTCTTGCTCAACTTGAAACCTTTAGATTATGGGGTCTGCCTCCATACCTCTAATTGCGCGTTCACACCATCTCTCGACTCGTCAATGAATACAATATCATATGCAAATAACATACACCACGACATCTCCCCTTGGATGTGGCACGTCCATATATCCATCACTTGAGCATATAAAAAATGGCTGAGTGCCGACCCCTGATGCAACCCCATCATAATTGGAAAATAATTCGAGTCCCCACCCACCGTCCTCACTCGGATCTTTACTCCATCATACATGTCCTTAATCAACCAAATGCAGGCAACAAGTACACCTTTAGCCTCCAAACATCTCCATAAAATCTCCCTCGAAACTTTATAGTACGCCTTTTCTAAGTCGATGAACACCATATGCAAGTCATTCTTTTTCTCCTTATACTGTCCATCAATCTCCTAACAAGGTGAATGGCTTCTATAGTCGAATGCCCTGACATAAACCCAAAATGGTTCTCGAAAATAAACACACTCCTCCTCACCCTTAGCTCTACTACTCTCTCCCAGACTTTCATAGTATGGCTAAGTAGCTTGATACCCTAATAGTTATTGCAAATTTGGATATCACCCTTGTTCTTGTATACAGGAACCATCTTGCTCCACTTCACTTTTCGGACATCTTCTTTGTTCTAAATATGACACTAAATAACCTAGTGAGCCACGCCAAGCCTGCGCTTCTCGCACTCTTCCAAAACTCCACCGGTTACAATTATTTATATTCGATAGCCGCAAAAGTATATAAATTTGTATATTATATATATATATATATATCGACTATTGTTTTGAGAACGATTATATAGTATTATGTTTTTAGATTTGTTGTATACTTTTGTCTTCCAGTTAAGAAACTTTGTTAAAATGAACTTTGGAAATTACACTTTAGCTTTTGGAATGGCAAAAGAATAAGCCAAGTTCACACCAGGTGACCACTTTTTGTGGCATTGTATCTAGGAGTAGGTTCTGCTGAGTAACCAATGAAATTTTAACAAAGATAGGAGCTGATGTTCTCAAATACAACATCACTTCAAAATCGCATAATGAAGAGAGAAACCAAAAGAATATGAATTATACATGTACAGTTGCCATTTTGAACATTAAATCTTAAATTCTTTCTTTTGCCACTAAAGCTATGCCTCAAATAATGGTGAGGACCTCAAACCTCTAGTTATATCTATGATCAGTGCAACTTTCTGGAATATTATAGGGGTAAGGTCCAAAAATGCTATTCATAGACTAAAAAAGTTGATCAACATCAACAAAAATGACTTTGTCGCTATCTTTGAACCTTTCATAGATAGTGGAAAGATTGAGGGTTACAAAATTTGTTTGGGCTTTCAACACCGCCTTGCAAATACCAATGGCCAAATATGGTGTTTTTGGAATTGTCAAGCAGACATAGCTACTAATGAGGATCAACAACTCGCTTTACGTATCAAAGATAATGATAGGAGCGACATTCATGTTACAGCTGTGTATGCTAAGTGCACTGCTAGAGAAAGAAAAGATCTTTGGGCTAATCTTGAAAACATTAACAATGACATTACATGACCATGGTGTGTTGGGGGTGATTTCAAAATGATCACGGATACAGATGAAAAGCAGGGGGCAGACCTCATTGCAATTATAGAAGCATAGATTTCACGGCTACTATCAAGTACTGTGGACTTGTGGACTTAGGCTATGTTGGACCTAGGTTCACTTGGTGCAATAATCGAAGACCAAGCAAAAGAATTTGGAAACGGCTTGATAGAATTTTTGTTAATGATGAATGGATGCACAATTTCCAAAGCAATTACATAAGGCATCTAGCTAGAACTGGATTGGATCATCGACCTCTACTTATGAAATATCACAATGAGCAACATGAAGCTGTTAAATATTTCAGATTTCTTAATCTCTTGGTGCAACAACCAGATTTTTTAGAAGTAGTCCAGATCAACTAGAACATTCAAGTTAATGGCAATGCTTTTTGGAGACTAAAATGGAAGATGCAAATATCGAATAAAAAACTAGGCCAGTGGCCTAGGGATAGCTTGGGGGACATCTACGACCAGTTCAACCTATGGGAATCCAAAGTGCAACAACTTGAAGAATTAGATCTTCATATTAACAATGAAGACAGTAGGGAGGAATTGAATAAAGCTCATGCAGAGTATGTTATATGGCTTGGAATACAGGAAAGCATATCAAGGCAAAAATCACAGATAAGATGGTTCCAGGAAGGAGACTACAACACTAATTATTTTCATAGCGTGCTTAGAGACAAATGAAGAAGATTGCACTTCCACCGCATTAAAAATCACATGAACAGGTGGGTTAAAGGGGATGATAAAATAGCAAGGGCTGCCATAAAATATTTTGAAGGTTTGTTTAACATGGAGAATCCAGTTATGAATGAGCAAATATTGGAATGCATCCCCAACTGTATCTCAACAGAGGAAAATGAGACTCTGATTGCTATCCCTTCAATGGAGGAAATCAAAGAGGCCGTCTTCAATCTGAATGCTAATAGTGCAGCAGGTCCGGACGGCTTCAATAGGGTCTTCTTTAAAAGTTGCTAGGGGATTATCAAAGAAAACATACTTGCCTTTGTTCAAGAATTCTTTAATAGCAAATATCTCACAAAGTTCTACGCTCATTCTTGCTTGGTCTTAATACCAAAAGTTGAGTCTCCAACCAACTTCTCTGTACTAAGGCCCATTAGTCTGACCAATTTCACAACCAAGATCATTTCTAAGGTGTTAGCAGCAAGACTCAATATTTTCCTCCCAAGGATAATCTCTAGCAATCAAAGTGGTTTTGTAAAAGGCAGGCTCATTACAGAGAACATTATGCTTGCTCAGGAAATTGTCGGAGACACTGGCAAAGATAACAGGGGAGGAAATATTATCATGAATCTAGACATGGCTAAAGCGTATGTGTCACGACCCCAATCTCGGTCGTGATGGCGCCCAACAAAATTGCTAGGCAAGCCTGACCATTCAATACCCTCTACCCGAGCATGAAGCTCAAAACCAGTTAATTAAATATTTATAACAGATAATAAGGCTAAATGATTCAACTGATAGATAGAGATAACACTGAGAATCATGATAACACAAATAAAACTCCCAAAGACCTAGGGTAATGAGTCTAGAGCCTCTAATAACACGGAATAACAAACCCTCAGTAATACAGATGTTCTAAAATGCAGAAATGATAAAAAGGGATAGGGGAGGAGTCGGGTCCAACGGACGTTAGACAGCTACCTCGACAACTCCTGGGAAGCTTTGAAAAGCAACAAATAGCTCAACTATGCTCCCGAGACACCTGAATCTGCACATATGGTGCATGGAGTAAAGTGAGTACTTCCAACTCAGTGGTAGACATGCATAATGGCTGACAGTAAGAAATCCCAAAATATAACAATGCAAAGCTATAACCAATACTTTTACACATTTAACGGTGGAATAGAAACAAGTAATGACAGATAAAAACAGGCATATATCGATGCATGAATGCAATGCAATGCACATGACCGCTGCGGCGCGCAACCCGATCTATTTGGGTACCCGCGCTCACTATGGGGGTTCAGACTCCGGAGGGGCTCCTACAGCCCAAGCGCAATATCATCGTAGTATTCACTGCGGCGTGCAGCCCGATCCACAATCAGTCCAGTTATATGCATGCAAGCCATACGGGCATAGTCAAACTCATCATTTTCAGTTCCAATTATCAGGAATTATAGATTAAGTGTTTAAAACCTTAGAAATTTACTAATCATTTCGAGATAGTGTTTAACTCCGGATTGATATCATGAAAACATGTTAAACATTATGGAAACAGTGATAATAATCCCTAAGGGATCCAAATAATCGGCGTACAACCCAAATATACTCATAACCATCCAAGTAAGAGTTTACCAACCAATTTCTAGCCAATGACACAGTATGAACATCACTCGGACGGACTAAGCCATAGTCCACAATCACAAATGACCCCGCACTCACCGTAGAGTACGTGTCTCGCCTCAATATAGCATCACAGTATGATATACCGGGGTTTCAAACCCTCAGGTCATCATCTACATCTATTACTCACCTCAAACTGGCCACAAGACTAGTCCGCTAAGCCTTTCCCTCTTGTATCAACCTCCTCGCACGCCGAATCTGATCAAACGCATAAGGAATATGTTATAATAAGTTAATGGAATATAACCCAATTGAAAGAACTCGAAAAACACCCAAAAACACGAAGTTGGCAAAACCCGAGCCCCGGGCCCACTTCTCGGAATCTAGAAAATTTTACGTCAATACAATTCTTATCTCGCCACGAGTTCATACATATCAAATACGCAAGAATCGGAGTCCATTTGACCCCTCAAATCATCAATTCAAACTCTTTTAAGTTTCAAGCCCTATCCTCCATTTTTAGCATTGAAGCCCTTGAATTTCAGTGTTTATTCCATGATTTTACACTACATAAACATAATCCGAGTCCAATAGTTCATACCTGATGAAAAACCTTTGAATTCTCTCCAAAATAGCCCAAGAATCGCCTAAGCCGAAGTCCAAAATATCTTTCTTCTCTTTCAAATTCGTGAAATACTATTCACTTAAACCCAGGTCGATTTCCGCTTCTACGGTCAAATAACCGCACATGCGACCAAACGACCGTTTATGCGGTCACACTTAAAATCCCCTAGACCGCTTATGCGGTCTAGAACCGCTTCTGTGGTCGCCACACTTGCGGATCCACGACCGCTTCTACAGAAAAGGGTTCCCAGACCCAAATCCACTTATGCGACCCAACCGCCGCATATACGGAACCGCTTATGTGGCCCCTTTTTCCGCAGATGCGGAAACAACAAAACCAGCAAACCTCTTCCATGCAACAAACTCCAAATTTTCCGTTTAACCACCCGAAATCATCCCGAGGCCCCCGGGACCTCAACCAAAAGCACATATATAATCTATTACCTTATTCAAACTTGCTCGAATCATCAAATAACTATAGTTAACATCAAAATCATCAAATTTCACCAAATCAAAGCCTAAGTTCTTCAAAAACTTCCGAAATGCACTTTCGATCAAAATCCAGACAAAATGACGTCCAAATGACCGGAAAGTTTGCAGACATATCCAAAATCACCTAACAAAGCTACTGCGACTCTCGGAATTCCATTCTGATTCCGACCCTCGGGTCAAAATCTCATCCATCCACTGGAATTCGCCAAAATTCAAACTTCGCCAATTCAAGCCTAATTCTACACCGGACCTCCAAATTCAATTCTGATCGCACTCCTAAGTCACAAATCAACCCTCGAAGCTAACCCAACCACCAAAATTCACATCTGAGTCCTATAACTACATAGTCAACTTTCGATTGAGTTTTCCAAGGCAAGCTTCCTTCTATGAGGCTAAGTGCCTCATTTCCAACTAAAACCAATTCAATTCAACCCGATTAACTCAAATACTAATATTGAAACAAAGAGCAACACAATATGGGGGAAACGGGGTAGTAACTCACGTGTAGACGGGCCGGGTCGTCACATCCTCCCAAACTAAAATAAACGCTCGTCCTCGAGCGGGTCAAGAAACATACTTGGAGTCTCAAACAAGTGAGGATATCTGCTTCGCATCTCCCGCTCGGTCTACCAAGTAGCCTCCTCCATGGGCCGACCTCTCCACTGCATCTTCACCGAAGCTATATCCTTTGACCTCAATCTCCGAACCTGACGACCCAAAATATCCACGGGCACCACATCGTAGGTCAAATCATCGTCCAACTGTACTGTACTGAAGCCAACACATGAGATGGGTCCCCAACATACTTCCGGAGTATAGACACATGAAATACCGGATGAACTCCGGACAGGCTGGGTGGCAAAGCAAGCATAGAGGCCACCTCCCCAATCCTCCTAAGTATCTTAAAAGGGCCAATAATCCTCGGACTCAGCTTCCCTTTCATCCCAAACTGCATGACGCCCTTCATACACGAAACATTCAACAAGACCTTCTCTCCCACCATGTAAGATAAAACTCGAACCTTCCGGTCAGCACAACTCTTCTGACGCGACTGAGCTGTACGAAGTCTCTCCTGGATCACTTTCACCATATCTAAGGCATCCTGGACTAACTCTATCCCCAACAACCTAGCCTCACTGAGCTCAAACCAACCAACCGGAGATCTACACCACCTCCCATATAAGGCCTTATATAGCGCCATCTGAATGCTGGATTGATAGCTGTTGTTGTAAGAAAACTCTGCAAGAGACACGAAATCAGCCCAAGAACCTCTAAAGTCAATAACATAGGCACACAACATGTCCTCCAATATCTGAATGGTACGTTCGGACTGCCCGTCTGTCTGAGGATGAAACGCTATGCTCAACTCTACCTGTGTACCCAACTCTCGCTGAAAGGTCCTCCAGAACTGAGAAGTAAACTAAGTACCCCTATCTGATATAATGGAGACTGGGACCCCATGCAATAGTACAATCTCCCAGATGAAAATCTCTGCTAACAGCTCCGAAGAATAGGTAGTACACACCTGAATGAAGTGCGCAGACTTGGTCAGCTGATCCACAATCACCCAAATCGAATCAAACTTCCTAGCTGTCCAAGAGATACCACTCACAAAGTCCATAGTAATCCTCTCCCACTTCCACTCGAGAATATCCATACGCTGAAGTACACCACCGGGCCTCTAATGCTCATACTTGACCTGTTGACAGTTGAGGCACCTAGCTACATAACTCATAATATCCTTCCTCATTCTCCTTCACCAGTAATGCTGTCTCAAATCCTGATACATCTTCGCGGCACCTGGATGAAAAGAATACCGCGAGCATTGGGCCTCCTCCAATATCAACTCCCGAAGCTCATCCACGTTGGGCACGCAAATTCGGCTTTGTATCCTCAACACACCATCGCTATCAATAGTCACATCCCTGGCATCATCATGCTGAACTCTATCCTTGAGGACAAGCAAATGTGGATCATCATACTGGTGTTCTCTAATGCGATCATATAAGGAAGACCAAGAAACCACACAAGCCAACACCCGACTAGGCTCTAAAATATCTAGCCTCACCATCCAATTGGCCAAAGCCTAGACATCAACTACAAAGGGCCTCTCCCCAACTGGTATGTATGCCAAGCTACCCATACTTACCGCCTTTCAACTCAATGCATCGGCCACTACATTGGCTTTCCCTGGATGATACAAAATGATAATGTCATAATCACTCAAGCCATCTCCGCTGCCTCAAATTAAGATCCTTCTATTTGAACAATTGCTGAAGACTGCGATGATCGGTATACACCTCACAAGATACGCCATATAAGTAGTGCCTCTAAATCTTCAAAGCATGAACTATGGCAGCCAACTCCAAATCATGAACAGGGTAGTTCTTCTCATGAGGCTTCAACTGACGAGAAGCATAAGCAATAACTCTACCCTCCTGCATCAACACACATCCGACCCCAACTCTCGAAGCATCACAATACACGGTGTAACAACCTGAAGCTGATGGCAAGACTAACACTGAAGCTGTGGTCAAAGCTGTCTTGAGCTTCTGAAAGTTCTCCTCACACTCGTCCGACCATACAAATGGTGCACCCTTCTGTGTTAACTTGGTTAAGAAAGAAGCAATCGATGAAAAACCCTGGACAAACCGGCAATAATACCCTGCCAAACAGAGGAAACTCCGAATCTCCATGGCTGAGGACGGTCTCGGCCAACTCTGCACTGCCTCTATCTTCTTTGGGTCAACCTGAATACCATCACTAGACACCACGTGTCCCAGAAAAGCCACAGACCCAAGCCAAAACTCACACTTGGAGAACTTTGTATAAAGCTTCTCCTCATTCAATCTCTATAATACTACTCTCAAATGCTGAGCATGTTTCTCCTGGCTACGCGAGTACACCAGGATGTCATCAATAAAAACAATCACAAATGAATCCAGATACGGCCAAAACACGCTGTTCATCAGATGCATGAATGCAGCTGGGGCATTAGTCAGCCCAAAAGACATAACTAGAAATCATAATGCCCATATCTCATCCTGAAAGCTGTCTTCATAGTATCAAAATCCCTAATCTTCAGCTGGTGATTGCCTGAACGAAGATCAATCTTCGAGAATACCCTCGCTCCCTGGAGCTGACAAACAAATCATCAATGCGTGGTAGTGGATACTTGTTCTTCACTGTCACCTTGTTCAACTGCCTGTAGTCAATGCACATCCTCATTGTGCCATCTTTCTTCTTCACAATTAGAACCACTGCACCCCACGGTGACACACTCGGGCGAATGAACCCCTTATCTAGGAGTTCCTGAAGCTGCTCCTTCAATTCCATTAACTCAGCTGGTGCAATATGATAGGGAGGAATAGAGATGGGCTGAGTGCCAGGCACCAAATCAATGCCGAAATCAATATCCTTGTCCAGCGGCATGCTCGATAGGTCTGCTGGAAACACATCTGGAAAATCCCTCACAACGGGCACAGAATCAAGACAAGGAGTCTCAACTCCAACATCTCTCACAAACGCCAAGTAGGATAAACAACCCTTCCCAACCATCCGCTGGGCCTTTAGGAAAAAGATTACCCTGCTGGGAACATAATCGGTCGAACCTCGCTACTCAATCCTCGGAATACCTAGAATAGCCAATGTAACTGTCTTGGCATTATAGTCCAGAATAGCATGGTACCGAGATAGCCAATCCATACCCAGAATCACATTAAAATCCACCATGCCCAACAACAACAAGTCAACTCGGGTCTCCAGACCCCAATAGTCACCAGAAAGATCGATATACGTGATCCACAATAATAGTATCACCCACCGGGGTAGATACATGCATGGGCAAGGTAAGACAACCACGGGTCGTACCCAGATGATGGGCAAAATATGAAGACACATAAGAGTATATAGACCCGGGATCAAATAAAACCGAAGCATCCCCGTGGTAGACTGAGATAATACCTGTGATAACAACATCTGATGCAACAACGTCCCTCATGTCTGGGATAACATATAACCAAGCCTAACCACCATTAAATCGATCTCCACCCCTAGGGCGGCCCCAAGCTATCTGACCCCCACCCCTACCTAACTGGGATGGTGCTGAAGTAGATGGAGTAGAAAAGGAGGGCTGATCCCTCTACTGAGACCGACCGCCATGAAGCTGAGGACACTGTCTCCTCATGTGGCAAAACTCACCACACTTGTAACAACTACCCGGTGCTGGAGAAGGGAACTGAAGGGAACCCTTCGCTGCAGATGAACCCTCGGCTGAAGAGGCAGGAGTAGAACTCTGAGCTGGAAGGGCACTAAGTGAAGACTAGCCCTATTGAAATCCTTAACGACCACGGCCTGAAGAAGCCCCACTATACTTTGGGTGACCTAACTGAGGAGGCCTAAAAGAACGACCTCTTTCCTGCTAGAACTAGCCCCTAGACGGAGCACACTGAAGCTACCTGAACCTCGAGGCCTCTTGGACTCCCTCTCCTCACGTTCCTGACAATGATCTGTCTCAATCTGTCGAGCTATATAACCTACCTCCTCAAACGAAGGTGCTAACAGCCTCTCTCTAGTCATCAAAATGCGAATCGGATAGTTGAGGCCATCCACAAACCTCCTAATCTTCTCCCGATCTGTCGGGATCATCCAAGTTGCATGCTGAGCCAACTTCGTAAACCTCAACTCATATTGGGTCATAGTCATGTCACCCTAGATCAACCACTCAAACTGATGACGCAGCTCCTCCCTGCGAGACCGCGACACATACTTCTCCAGAAAGAGAGTGGAGAACTACTTCCAAGTAAGGGGCGCTACTCCCACAGGCCTACTCCTCCCAAACTCCTCCCACCATGTATATGTAGGCCCTAAGAACTGGAAGGTAGTAAAAGCCACTCCACTCGACTCTAAGATCCCTACAGTGCGAAGCATATGCTGACACTTGTCTAGAAATCCCTGGGCATCCTCGCCCTCAGTACCACTAAACCTCGGAGGCTGAAGTCTACTAAACCTCTCTAGTAAACGTTGTTCGTCATCTGGCATCACTGGGTAGAGCTGGTGCGACTGGCGCAACTGGCTGAGCTAGGGCTGCTCCTAATGTCTGTAATCCCTAAACAGCCTGCTCAGGTGTGCGAGCTGCGAGGGTCTGATGACCACCCCCAGTCTAAGAAGTAGATGCGACAGTAGTGGCTGAGACTGCCTGAGCCAGGCCAGTGCAGACGGATAAGATTTGAGCTAAAGCCTCTTGAAGACCAGGAATCACAATAGGCACTGCCGGTGCTTGAAAAGGTGCTGCTGGAGCATCTACAGCTAGAGGCTGGTCCTAAATAGGGGCAACTGGTAGGTCAATTGGTGATGCCTCTATTGCTCTACCTCGACCACGACCACGACCGCGTCCATGGCCTCTAGTGGGTGGTAATAGTGGTCGTCTGCCACGTCCGGTAGCACGGGTTCTCTCTATCTACGAAAGAATAGAAAATAGAAGTTTAGTTCTCGTAACAACAAAGCCGCACGACCAGATTTCAAGAATATGAAGTGTTTCCTAAAGGTTCTGCAGCCTCTCGAGGATAAATACAGACGTCTCCATACCGATCGGCGAGACTCTACTAACCGATTCATGACTCATGAGGCCTAGTAACCTAGGCTCTTATACCAACTTGTCACGACCCCAATCCCGGTCGTGATGACGCCCAACACAATTGTTAGGCAAGCCTAACCATTCAACACCCTCTACCCCAAAATGAAGCTCAAAACCAGTTAATTAAATATTTATAACAGATTATAGGGCTAAATGATTCAACTGATAGATAGAGATAACATTGAGAATCATGATAACACAAATAAAACTCCCAAAGACCTGGGGTCATGAGTCTAGAGCCTCTAATAACATGGAATAACAAACCCTCAGCAATACAGATGTTCTAAAATGCAGACATGATAAAAAGGGATAGGGGTAGGACGTCAGGCAACTACCTCGACAACTACTGAGAAGCTCTAAAAAGTAGGAAATAGCTCAACTATGCTCCCGAGACACCTGAATCTGTACATAAAAGGGAAATGGGAGTGGGGATGGATTTGAGTAGAGGTTCACGAGAACCTGGTTCCAAGTCATGGGTGGCAATAATAGGGTGCTACCATGACTCAGAACTGGACTCACACACAAGAGGGGGCCAAAGGGGAGGAACTCACATAGACAAGCATCTACAGAAACACAAGGAAATCAAGAAAGCATAACAAACTAAGGGTGCAGAAGCATAAGGAAGGAGAGCATAACAGACTAGGATGAACACATAGTGCAAGAGAGTATGACATAAAATAAACACATAGTTTAGAGGGTATTATTTAACTAGAGGGACATACTAGCTGCAAGTTTAGAACACCAAACAACAAAAGCAAACAAATAGCCAGCAGTCAGCAGGATCAATTCCTCCGCAAGTTTGTCAGTTCAAGAGAAGCTCAAGAATGCTCCAAACAGTAAAGAGAAAGGGAGCAGGGTGCTCAGTAGAGAAGGTATTTGAATGTGAGAAGTATTCAAAAACGTGTTCTTAATTCTGAAGTCTGTGTGTGCGCTATTGCAAAGGTGTAAAAAAGAACTCTGTTGAGTGTGTGTAATTATTCTGAAGTGTGAAGTGTATTACAAAGGTGATGAAAGAACTCTGTGAGAACTGAAAAGGTTGTCTCTTTTTATAGTCCAAAAACGAATAAATAAAAAGGCAAGGAAATAAAATTTCAATCAATCAAATAGGCTCTCCCTTAGTCAAAGGGATTTGATTTCAAATGGGAATGAGTAATTAAGGAAAGGAAAATAATGAAAACCTTTTCAGAGTAGCATAATAGGGGTAAGTTCATATAGTCTATTTCAGGTAAGAAGCCTATAGTACACGATTTTGAGAAATAATGAAAGTAAATCAATCAAACAACCAGAAATTTAAAACCTTGTTTGAATGAACTTAGTCAGAAAAAGAGGAGGAAAAGGTTTAATTGAAAAATCACTAATTATCAATCGAGCCTTAGTAAAAGGAGATTGAAATCAATCACAATCTAACAAAATTAATTCAGAAGAAAATCCCTCATATATAAGCATGATAGTATCAAACAAAAGAGACGGTCACAAGAGGTTTCAAATTATAAATAGAAAATTCCAAATTGATTGCAAACTCTGCATGAGTTCGAGAGCCCAGGGTCTTTTAGAGCAGAACCCTAGAGTCAAACTTGCAAAGACCCAAAACCTAGGGTTTCAATCCGAGTGGGATATAGAAGAGAGAAGGCAAGCATTTACAATAATCTTAGGGAACTCTTACGTAGCAAATTAAAAGGAGTAGAGGGCCAAAATTGTAGAGAACAAGTTTAAGAGAAAGCTCAAAACTCAAATAGGTTCAGAAGAGAGGAAAGATGTCATGGAATTTAGGAAACAGTGAAAGAAACACGTTTAGAACCCAAACAAATCCAGTGAAGGCAAACAATCTCAGTACGAGAAACAGTAGAAGGACATGCAAGATAAACATGTAAAGCATACTTGTAGACAAATTAGTAGAAGCAGTAACAAAACAAAGGTAGAGAAACATGCGTATTAGCGGCGAAACATAAGAACAAACAAAAAATACATAAGCCATGGCATGAACACACAAATTCACATAAAGAAAAGAAGAAGAAGAAGAAACACTTTTTAAGATTTTTGAAAACCCTAAATTGGATAGACTAATTTTAAGAAAAAAAATTGGGGAAAAGCATCAGAACCTCGAGTAGAACATAAAGCAGTTACAAATCTAAGAAAACAAGGGAAGAAAGAACCTTGAACATGCAATTTAGGGTTTCTCAAAAACCCTAGAAACGAGAAGGCCTGGAAAGATCCAGCCTTTGAACAGGTCTGGGCCATGGCTAAGCCTTGCCAAAGCTCGAACATGCTGGAACAGAGCCAGAGAAATCAAAGGAACTCAGGTCGGCGGAGGACCTGAACAAGCCTNAGGGGGGGGGGGGAGGTTTGAGGGCGGCGGCTGAAATGGAAATGAGAGTAGGGTTAGGGTGTTTTGAAATTAAAAAGGAAAACGTGGTTGTGGGCCGTTGATCAAAATGATCAACGATCATGATTAAAAGATGAAACGGACGAGTTTAATTAAACGGGTAAAGGGCCGGGTTAATATGGAATTGGGTCATTGATTTGGGCTGGATTTGGGGTCAAAATTGAGATGCCCAAATAGGCTATAATTGAAAGTAATTGAGGCCATAATTGAAATAGCCAGTTTTTCTTTTTGATTTTATATAAAAAAAATAGTAAGAGATGTTTAAAATCAAATTAAAAATACTAATTTAGTAAATAATATGTAAGTATTAATTTAAAAATGTTGGGATTGATTTTGTAGTTAAAATTGCTATTAAATCTGAAAGTGGACTAAAATTGCAATTTCATGCAATTTAGTTTTAAAATACCAAATGGACTTGTAAAATTATACAAAAATAATATAAATTATGTTTTGATGTAAATTTGAGAATAAAATAAACTATTCTCCAAAATGGAAAGTTTTTGGGAATAATTATTGGGATTTATGGTGTAAAAATAGGCCATAAATTAGTTTAAAAATCATTTAAAATTTCCAAAATCTTTTGGGATGCTCATATATGCGTACATATGCTATTCTGAAAGTATTTTGAGTATAAAATACATAGGGAAAAATTGGATATCAACAACAGTCCATAGTAATCCTCTCCCACTTCCACTCGGGAATATCCATACACTGAAGTACACCACCGGGCATCAGTTGAGGCACTGAGCTACATAACTCACAATATCCTTCCTCATTCTCCTCCACCAGTAATGCTGTCTCAAATCCTGATACATCTTCGTGGCACGTGGATGAATAGAATACCGCGAGCTGTGCCTCCTCCAATATCAACTCCCGAAGCCCATCCACATTGCTCATGCAAATCTGACCCTGCTTCCTCAACACACCATCGCTATCAATAGTCACATCCCTGGCATCATCATGTCGAACTATGTCCTTAAGGACAAGCAAATGTGGATCACCATACTGGCGTTCTCTAATGCGGTCATACAAGGAAGACCGAGAAACCACACAAGCCAACACCCGACTAGGCTCTGAAATATCTAGCCTCACCATCCGATTGGCCAAAGCCTGGACATAAACTACAAAGGGCCTCTCCCCAACTGGAATGTATGCCAAGCTACCCATACTTACCGCCTTTCAGCTCAATGCATCAGCCACTACATTGGCTTTCCCCAGATGATACAAAATGATAATGTCATAATCCTTGAGCAACTCAAGCAATCTCCGCTGCCTCAAATTAAGATCCTTCTGTTTGAACAAATGGTGAAGACTACGATGATCGGTATACACCTCACAAGATACGCCATATAAGTAGTGCCTCCAAATCTTTAAAGCATGAACTATGGCAGCCAACTCCAAATCATGAATGGTGTAGTTCTTCTCATGAGGCTTCAACTGATGAAAAGCATAAACAATAACTGTACCCTCCTGCATCAACACACATCCGATCCCAACTCTTGAAGCATCACAATACACGGTGTAAGAACTTGAAGCTGATAGCAAGACTAACATTGGAGCTGTGGTCAAAGCTGTCTTGAGCTTCTAAAAGCTCTCCTCGCACCCTTCTGCAGCAAATTGGTCAAGGACGAAGCAATAAATGAAAAACCCTGGACAAACGGGCGATAATACCCTGCCAAACCGAGAAAACTCTGAATCTCAGTGGCTGAGGACGGTGTCGGCCAACTCTGCACTGCCTCTATCTTCTTTGGGTCAACCTGAATACAATCACTAGACACCACGTGTCCCAGAAAAGCCACAAACCCAAGCCAGAACTCACACTTGGAGAACTTTTCATAAAGCTTCTCCTTCTTCAATCTCTGTAATACTACTCTCAAATGCTGAGCATGCTCCTACTGGCTACGCGAGTACACCAGGATGTCATCAATAAAAACAATCACAAATGAATCCAAATATGACCGAAACACGCTGTTCATCAGATGCATGAACACGGCTAGGGCATTAGTCAGCCAAAAAGACATAACTAGAAACTCAAAATGCCCATATCTCGTCCTGAAAGTTGACTTCATAGTATCAAAATCACTAATCTTTAGCAGGTGATAGCCTGAACGAAGATCAATATTCGAGAATACCCTCGCTCCCTGGAGCTGATCAAACAAATCATAAATGTGCGGTAGTGGATACTTGTTCTTCACTGTCACCTTGTTCAACTGCCTGTAGTCAATGCACATCCTCATTGTTTCGTCTTTCTTCTTCACAATTAGGACCGATGCACCCCATGGTGACACACTCGGGCGAATGAACCCCTTATCTAGGAGTTCTTGAAGCTGCTCCTTCAATTCCTTTAACTCAGCTGGTGCCATACGATAGGGAGGAATAGAGATGGGCTGAGTGCCCGACACCAGATCAATACCTAAATCAATGTCCCGGCCCAGCGGCATGCCCGACAAGTCTGCTGGAAACACATCTGGAAAATCCCTCACAATGGGCACAAAATCAAGACTAGGAGTCTCAGCTCCAACATCTCTCACAAACGCCAAGTACGATAAACAACCCTTCCCAACCATCCACTGGGCCTTTAGGAAAGAGATCACCCTGCTGGGAACATAATCGATCGAACCTCATCACTCAATCCTGGGAATACCTGGAATAGCCAATGTAACTGTCTTGGCATGACAGTCCCGAATAGCATGGTATGGAGAACAAAATCACATAAAACATCCACCATGCCCAACAACAACAAGTCAACTCGGGTCTCCAGACCCCCAATAGTCACCAGACAAGATCGATATACGTGATCCACAATAATAGTATCACCCACCGGGGTAGATACATGTACAGGCAAGGAAAGACAACCACGGGTCGTACCTAGATGATGTGAAAAATATGAAGAGACATAAGAGTATGTAGACCCGGGATCAAATAAAACAGAAGCATCCCCGTGGCAGACTGAGATAATACCTGTGATAACAATATCTGATGCAACAACGTCCCTCCTATCTGGGATAGAATAGAACCGAGCCTTACCACCACTAGATCGATCTCCACCCCTAGGGCGGCCCCAAGCTGTCTGACCCCCACCCCTACCTGACTGGGATGGTGCTGAAGTAGATGGAGTAGAAGAGGAGGGCTGATCCTTCTGTTGAGACCGACCACCACGAAGCCGAGGACACTGTCTCCTCATGTGGCAAAACTCACTACACTTATAGCAACTACCCAGTGCTGGAGAAGGGGACTGAAGGGAACCCCTCGCTGCAGATGAACCCTGGGCTGAAGAGGCAGGAGTAGAACTCTGAGCTGGAAGGGCACTAAGTGAAGACTGGCCCTGCTAAAATCCCTACGACCATGGCCTGAAGAAGCCCCACTGTACTCTGGGCGACCTAACTAAGGAGGCCTGAAAGAACAACCTCTGCCCTGCTGGAACTGGCCCCTAGATGGAGCACTACAGAAGCTACCTGAACATCGAGGCCTCTTGGACTCCCTCTCCTCACGTTCCCGACAACGATTTGTCTCAATCTGTCGAGCCATATAACCTACCTCCTCAAACGAAGCTGCTAACAGCCTCTCTCTACTCATCAAAATACGAATCGGATAATTGAGGCCATCCAAAAACCTCCTAATCCTCTCCCGATCTGACAGGATCATTCAAGTAGCATGCCGAGCCAACTTCGTAAACCTCAACTCATACTGGGTCACAGTCATGTCACCCTAGATCAACCACTCAAACTAATGATGCAGTTCCTCCCTGTGAGACTACGGCACATACTTCTCCAGAAAGAGAGTGGAGAACTGCTGCCAAGTAAGGGGCGCTGCTCCCACAGGCCTACGCCTCTTAAACTCCTCCCACCATGTAAATACAGGCCCTAAGAACTGGAAGGTAGTAAAAGCCACTCCACTCAACTCTAAGATTCCTACCGTGCGAAGCATATGTTGACATTTGTCTAGAAATCCCTGGGCATCCTCGCCCTCAGTACCACTGAACGTCGGAGGCTGAAGTCTACCAAACCTCTCTAGTCAACGCTACTCGTCATCTGGCATCATTGGGACCACATAATCTAGAGCTGGTGCGACTAGCATAACTGGAGCAACTAGAGCAACTGGCTGAGCTAGGGCTTCTCCTAGTGTCTGTAATCCCTGAACAACATGCTCGGGTGTGCGAGCTGCGAGGGTCTGATGACCACCCCCGATCTGAGAAGTAGCTGCAGCAGTAGTGGCTGAGATTGCCTGAGCCAGGTCAGTGCAGACGGATAACATCTGAGCTAAAGCCTCCTGAAGACTAGGAATCACGATGGGCACTGCCGGTGCTTGAACAGGTGCTGCTGGAGCATCTACAGCTAGAGGCTGGTCCTGAATGGGGGTAACTGGTAGGTCAATTGGTGCTGCCCCTGCTGCTCTGCCTCGACCACGACCACGGCCGCGTCCACGACCTCTAGTGGGTGGCAACGGTAGTCGTCTGCCACGTCCGGTAGCACGGGTTCTCGCTATCTACGAGAGAATAGAAAATAGAAGTTTAGTTCTCGGAACAACAAAGCCGCACGACAAGATTTCAAGAATATGAAGTGTTTCCTAAAGGTTCTGCAGCATCTCGAGGATAAATACAGACGTCTCCGTACCGATCAGCGAGACTATACTAACCGGCTTATGACTCATGAGGCCTAGTAACCTAGGCTCTGATACCAACTTGTCACGACCCTAATCCCGGTCGTGATGGCGCCCAACACAATTGCTAGGCAAGCCTGACCATTCAACACCCTCTACCCGAGAATGAAGCTCAAAACCAGTTAATTAAATATTTATAACAGAAAATAGGGCTAAATGATTCAACTGATAGATAGAGATAACACTGAGAATCATGATATCACAAATAAAACTCCAAAAGACCTGGGGTGATGAGTCTAGAGCCTCTAATAACACGGAATAACAAACCCTCAATAATACAGATGTTCTAAAATGCAGAAATGATAAAAAGGGATAGGGGAGGAGTCGGGTCCTACGGACGTTAGGCAACTACCTCGACAACTACTGAGAAGCTCTGAAAAGCAAGAAATAGCTCAACTATACTCCCGAGACACCTGAATCTGCACACATGGTGCAGGGAGTAAAGTGAGTACTTCCAACTCAGTGGTAATAGACATGTATAATGGCTGACAGTAAGAAATCCCAAAATATAACAATGCAAAGCTATAACCAATACTTCTACACATTTAACGATGGATCAACAACAAGTAATGACAGATAAAAACACGCATATATCGATGCATGAATGCAATGCAATTTGTCACACATCCTTTTTTACGTTTTATACACCCCGTGAATGGCGTAAAAGAGTTTTTCCAATTAAAGGACAATCGAAACGGGATTTATTATTAAATTTTAGAGTCGCCACTTAGGAGATTAATGGTTTCCCAAGACACGGTCGAATCCCGAACCGAGTAAAATATGACTCTGTTAACAGTCTGCGAACCAGAAATCCGAATAAGGAATTCTGTTAACCCAGGAGAAGGTGTTAGGCATTCCCGGATTCCGTGGTTCTAGCACGGTCGCTCAACTGTTGTATTTGATTTTTATCTGATTTCAATACATATTCTATTTTTGTGCCTTTTGTTAATAATCCGTTTTTATTATATTTATTATTTATTTTATTTTTACAAGAATTACAACGTCGTGAAAATGTATCTCGAACCACGCCGCACCAGTACGCCCGTGGCTTTTAACACATTTCGACTTCGTTGAGATTTGGATTTGGTCACACAAATGTGTACCCGTATTTGGGAAGGTATTATTATTAACATGCGCGCCTAAAGCGACTACGTATTTATTATCTTTGGGGAAGACCGTAAAATTCGTTAAACGGTCCTCCCAATTTCTAGTATTTTTAGTAAGTAATTATTGAGGGCCCCGCAATTTGTATTTCTGTTGTGCGTGGCTCGTCTCATCATTTTTATTTATAGGTTAATCCTAAAGTAAACTATGTTTTGTTTCTTTGTTTTGTCTCTAATAATAAAGAAATCCTAATCAATTAATATTACCTAATAGTATTATGTTTGGATCCATGAACTCATAAGAGTCCTTGTCTTTAATTATTTTGGGCTTGCAAGCAGCCCGTAACTTTAATTCAAAGGCGTAAGGGCAGATCCATCATAGTTTGGGCCAAAGCTCTAAGCTGTCTGGTAAAATATACCAAAGGCAGGTCATTGCAGAACCCAGACAAATTAGGCCCAATGTTAATGTAAACTGGTCCAAATTCCTTCACTAATTAAAACAAAGGCAAATAATTCACAATTATACCAATTAATAGGACATTGACCATTCAAATTCTAGGTTAAAGTTCAGATTATTTGATTCTACAGATATTCACGAACAAATCAATTTATTCAACTGGTCTAATTAAGAATGCACGTTTAACTATTAAGAATGGGATAGTAGTATCATTCTACCTATTTAGTGATTATTTGTAGTTCGTATACTCAAATACTTGACTTCTAATTCATTTACTTTTAAAATCAACTTCTAAACATTAAATGTAGATTAGAGTACCAGTACCTTAAGCTACTGGATTTCACAGTAATACAATAATGTTGTTTCGAAATTAGCCTATGTGATAGCAGGTTTGACTTAGCACATGGACTTATTTTCATTTATTTTTTAATTTCAACAACTAAAGCTATTCTGAAACGAAATTGACGGAAAGATATTAACAAATTATTTCCAGCATCTCCTTTACATATTATATTAAATGAAATCTAGATCTAGCAATATATTTCACTATCATAAAAGATCCTAAGTACTTCAAGCATGTTAATAATGGTCAAATACTATTCATAGTCCAAACATTCTAAAAATCCAAATATATAGTCCAAATTTATATAGTCCATATAACAATCCATACAGTCTGATTACATAATACAACATAATTGCTCTACACTTTCAAATTAAAAATAAGAACGAATAGTCATGAATCAATTCTAACGACATTTCATTTCATTTTTCACCAGCTTGAAGGTTACAAACTGTGTACCTGGATTTGAAGTCAAAAAATGATTAGAAGAGAGGTCAACATTTGTTATACAGCAACAACAGGATAAAAATCCAATAACAGCTTCAAAACTCAACGAATCAAACCACAGCAAGGATTTGGACCAAAGATCAAACACAGTCGATCAATGCAATGTAATTTCACAGCATTTTGATTACCAGAACCAGAAAAATCAATAAACAACCTTCAAATTGAACTAAAAATCAAAGAAACAGTGGATTTTTTTTTTTGTATTTTTGCTAATTTGTAATGTTTTTGAGCTTTTGAGATTTTGAATTTCGAAGATTTGGATCTAGAATGGTAGATTACTTGGAGGAAGTTTTCTGATTTTCTAAACCTGTAAAATGAGGCATATCGATGCCTATTTATAGAGTTAGATTTGGAGGGAATTTTAAACTTCAGAATTCACTTTAATCCCTCCTTTATTTAAGTTTTACCTTTATTTTTAACTTGTAATTTAAATTAGCTACCCTTATTTGTTAAGATTTATACTACTAACCCCATCTAGAACCTTCTAATCTAAGGTAATCCCCTTTCTACCCTCACTTCACTTTAAAATCTACCTAATTACCCGTACGCTATTCCCAAAATACCCCCTTCCTTTGATTTATTACTAATAGCCCTTTTTAGGAACCTAAAATACCCCCTGAAACTAAGTCAGATTTACTAACTGAACCTATTACCCTTCAACCCCTTTAACTCCCTGAATTATTTAACTGTCAGATTTAACTATTATAACCCTAATTATCAAAAACTAATCAGAATTTAACAAATTGAATTAACTAATGATTAGGAACTTAACAGTTGTAAACAAATTCTAACTAATGTCAATTAATCCTAAGTAATCAGACTAATTATCAACAATTAATGCTAACAATTATCAGAATTGACTAATATAAGAAGCTAATGTAATAAACAATTAAATCACACTGTTCAATCATGAAAATCCAATTATACTAATTTTGATATCAATTTATTTACTAAATCAGAATTTAAACCAAATATTATTCAAAAATTTAAGACTTAAGAGTATCGAATTTAATCCAAAAATACTATTTTTTAAAAGAACAGATATTAAGAGATAACTAATAAAAAACAATCAAAAACATACATGCAAAAGAAACAGAAAATAAAAAGATGAAAATACTTAGCTTTTCGTCATTGGACAGTCTACTACCCATCGAGATTCACAAGAAAGAACAGGAGAGGTTTGATGGCAATTTTTCTTGAATTTTGACTCACTTTAGGATTTCAAACTCCTATTTGAATCACTCCAGTTGGATTTTAGGCTCAAAACTTTCAAAATCGTGTAGAAGGCATCGAAAAGGTGCTATGGTATAATTTTGGGCTGGATTGGGTAAGGTAGCGTTCGCCAGAGTTAGGGTTCCGACGAAACTATTTTGAATATTCGAAACGATGGGGAGGGATTTGAAGGAAAAGAAGTAGATGGGTGGGATCAGGGGCTTAAGGCGGTCCGGTGGTGTATTTTTTGGGGCGGTTGGTGTAGGTAACGTTTCCCGCCGGTAGGGTTCCATCGGGTTGACAGGGGAAACTATGGCGGCTGAGGGCAAGAGGAAGATGAAAAGGGTGAAAATGTTTTTTCTGATTTTTAATTGTGTATATGATATATTAAAAGCATAACGATTGACCCCAAACCATTGGATTAAAGTATTTTGACGGCTCAGATTCCATTGACACTATACGACGTCGTTTTATTTAATGAAATCAGGCCACACAACCGTTGGATCCACATGATCAAGGGCTGGGATCAAACGCCTTTAAGAGGCATCGTTTGGCTAGGCGGGGGGCAGACCAGTTTCTTTAATTGGGCTTGGGGCGTATTTGGGTTAAGCAGGCTGGGGCATTTTTTTGTTTTAGGTTCTGGGGTAGTTGGCCCAAAAATTTTTAACAATCAATTTTCTCTTTGTTCTTTTATTTATTTTTTTCTTGTATTTTGCTCATCTTGCTTTTGTATTATTTTTTGTTTTTGTATTTTTGTATTTTCCAGTTTTATAATTATTGTGTTTTATTATTATATTATTTTTTTGATTTTATAAAATTGTGAGATTAAACTACAATTAAACTAATTAAAATCTAAAATTTACTCAACTATTTTATAGCAATTTCCAAACAATAAAATACTAAAGTGATCTACTTTTTCTGGGGTTTTCTTTAAATTTCTAAAATGAATTGATCACCTATTTAATACCTAAAAATACGAAATTAATTTCCTAACGCAAATGCATATTTTTGTATTTTTTTAATATTAATTATTATGCAATTAATTAACACACAAATTCAAAAATATCAACAAAAATTGTAAAAATAAAGAAAAAATATTTTGTTTGGATGTTTAGGAATAATTTGCTTAGAGCAAAAATCAAGTGCTCACACAATGCACATGACCGCTGCGACGCGCAGCCAGATCCATTTGGGTACCCGCGCTCACTGTGGGGGTTCAGGCTTCGGAGGGGCTCCTACAGCCCAAGCGCAATGTCATTGTAGCATTCGCTACGACATGCAACCTGATCCACAATCAGTCCAGTTATATGCATGCAAGCCACAATGGCACAGTCAAACTCATCATTTTTATTTCCAATTATCAGGAATTATAGATTAAATGTTTAAAACCTTAGAAATTTACTAATCATTTCAAGATAGTGTTTAACTCGAGACTGATATCATGAAAACATGCTAAACATTATGGAAACTGTGATAATAATCCCTAAGGGATCCAAATAATCGGCATACATCCCAAATATACTCATAACCATCCAAGTAGGAGGTTTACCAACCAATTTCTAGCCAATGACATAGTATGAACATCACTCAGACGGACAAAGCCATAGTGCCCAATCACAAACGACCTTGCACTCACCGTAGAGTATGTATCTCGCCTCAATATATCATCACAGTGTGATATACCGGCGTTTCAAACCATCAAGTCATCATCATCTACATCTATTACTCACCTCAAACCGGCCACAAGACTAGTCTGCTAAGCCTTTCCCTCTTGAATCAACCTCCTCGCATGCCGAATCTGATCAAAACCACAAGGAATACATTATAATAACCTAATGGAATATAACCCAATTGAAAGAACTCAAAAATACCCAAAAATATGATGTTGGCAAAACCCGAGCCCCGGGCCCACTTCTCGAAATCCAGAAAATTTTACATCAATACGATCCTTATCTAGCCACGAGTTCATACATATCAAATACACAAGAATCGGAGTCCATTTGACCCCTCAAATCATCAATTCAAGCTCTCTTAAGTTTCAAGCCCTAACCTCCATTTTTAGCATTGAAGCCCTTGAATTACAGTGTTTAATCGATGATTTTACACTACATAAACATAATCCGAGTCCAATAGTTCATACCTGATGAAACCCCTTCGAATTCTCTCCAAAATTGCCCAAGCCGAAATCTAAAATATCTTCCTTCTCTTTCAAATTCGTGAAACACTATTCACTTAAACATGGGTCAATTTCCGCTTCTGCGGTCAAATAACCGCACCTGCGGTCCCCGCACATGTGACCAAACGACCGCTTATGCGGTTACACTTAAAATCCCCCGGACCGCTTATGCGGTCTAGAACAGCTTCTACGGTTGCTGAACTTGCGAATCCATGACCGCTTCTGTGGAAAAGGGTTCCCATACCCAAATCCGCTTATGCGACCCAACCGTCGCATCTACGGAACCACTTATCCGGCCTCTTTTTCTGTAGATGCGGAAACAACAGAACCAGCAAACCTCTTCCATGCAACAAACTCCAAATTCTCCGTTTAACGACCCGAAATCATCCCGAGGCCACCAGGACCTCAACCAAAAGCACAGATATGATCTATTACCTTATTCAAACTTGCTAGAATCATCGAATCACTATAGTTAACATCAAAATCATCAAATTTCACCAAATCAAAGCCTAAGTTCTTCAAAAACTTCCGAAATGCACTTTCGATCAAAATCCAGACAAAATGACGTCCGAATGACCGGAAAGTTTGTAGACATATATAAAATCACCTAACGAAGCTACTGCGACTCTCGGAATTCCATTTCTATCCTCGGGTCAAAATCTCACCCATCCACCGGAATTCGCCAAAATTCAAACTTCGCCAATTGAAGCCTAATTCTACACCGGACCTCCAAATTCAATTCCGATTGCACTCCTAAGTCACAAATCAACCCCCGAAGCTAACCGAACCACTGGAATTCACATCTAACCCTCTAACTACATAGTCAACTTCCGGTTGACTTTTCCAAGGCAAGCTTCCTTCTAAGAGGCTAAGTGCCTCATTTCCAACTAAAATCAATTCAATTCAACCCGATCAACTCAAATACTAATATTGAAATATAAAGCAACATAATATGGGAAAAACAGGGCGGTAACTCACGTGACAAAGGGTCGGGTCGTCACAGTATGGCAGGTTGTCTTGGGCTTTCTTAACTTTAATTTTGAGAAAGTTTGGCTTTGCAGAACAATGGATAGATATCATATGGAGATTAAAATCAGATGTTTGGTACTCTATAGTGGTCAATGGCTCCTGTGAGCATGTAATTTTTGCCTCGCTTAAACTATTCCTATAAATACTTAAAATTAAGATTTTTCTTTATTATTTGGATTTTAGACAATTAATGGCATAGTTTTTGTGTTTGTTTGCATTTTTGTGCATATTTAGTTAGTATAATTTATAAAAATATAAAAATATAGTATTTTTTCATTTAGGACTCAATGTTATATTGTGGTCAATTAATATCACAAAAAATAGAAGAAAATAACAAAAATAGTCATTTTTTGCATTTTTGTTTAGTTTTCTTTTTAAAACTATGGTTTAGTTTATTTTAGAAATTAATTTGTTTAATTCTAGGGCTCAATCAGGTTTTGGCAGTTTTAATTTTTGTGTTTAAAAATGAAAGAAGTCAAAAATAAATAAAACAAAAGAAGTGAAAAATAAAAACAAATAAAAAGCAATCAGGCCACCTAGTTTTTGGGCTACAAACTCGAGCCCAACCCCTAAAACCCATGCCGTCTCGCCCAAACCACACCCGGTCCAAACCCCATGTCTCTGGAACCCTCGAAACGACGTCATTTAGAGTTAATAATTGACCATTCAATCCTGACAGTTCATTTTATCTCATCCAAGGGCCTCAAGCCATTCTCCTATTTAATTAAAAATGTCTGAAGGGACATTTTAACCTAGGACTTATTATCTTCTTCACTCTAGCCTCTCACCACCTCCGCCGCCACTGAAAATCATCATGCGGCGGTGCTTGGTCTCGAAACCCTACTAAAACGAACCACAAACTCCTCTCAACCTTGTTGTCTCAAGTCATCACTTCATTCACTTCAAGACCCCCTGAAACCGTTCAAATCCAAAACTCGAAAGGGCAAAACCCTAGCACCGCCCACTTTTTCTAGTGGCGGCACCGTCGCCGACCACTTTTTCTAGTGGCGGCGCCGTCGCCAACCACTTTTTCTAGTGGCGGCGCCGTCGCCCAGTGACCTTAAACTAACACCCTTGAATCCTTCTGCCCTCCTCATGCCAAAACTCCAGTTCATCCCTTTTGAATCCTTGTCGAATCGCTCGAATATTAAATCTAGGGTTCGACCCTTTGAAGTCAAGGCCAAATCAACTCATACGAGGACCTTTCCTAGTATCCGTGAATATCAGGGCACATCATTTGCCCATGCCCTAATAGAGATGTTCATGTCAAAATGGTGAGCTTTCTTTCTTTTATTTTTATTTCTTCTTCTGTTTATTTTTTTTTCTTTTCAATCTTTCTTCTTTTCTTTTTCTATTTCAGTAGTCAAGTTTCTGCCCTTCTCCTTTGTTTCTTTTAGTCTAATGTGTTTGAATTGATAGTTGTGGTTTGTTTTGATAAAATATATTATTCAATCGAATCGTAGTCAAGAACATGAATAATGTGTTAATTGTTTTTTTATTTTATCATATTTTTTCATTAATTAAAAAACTTGGGATCTTGACCTAATGAGACTGCAAGAATAGTTAAAATCAGTAAGTTTCTTCTTGGGTTTTCGATTTTATTTTGTTCATGATCAATTCTGTTCCTGTGATTGTTTTGACTTTTAGTTTTATATTTTTGTTTTGATTTGGTTTATGGTTAATCCTTTTTTGTGATTTTTGATTGTAGTTTAATTTTGTTTAGATATGCATTTTTGTTTCATTGATTTTAATTTTTCAGTAATTTCTTGTTTTTTATTGTTAGTTGATTTCTATTAGTTTTAGTTTGGTTGGATATAGCTGAATTAGGATTCTTTGAGTTTAACTATAGTCAATTTAACTAGGGTAAAAGGGATAGGCTAGTCTTAGTAATTTTAAATTAAAAGAAAGTGTAATATAGGTAGTTTATAGAAGGAATCTCTTCATAACTGATTCGGAAACCCCAAGAACATTCTAGATGGGGTTCCAATTAGAATTTCAGGAATTAAAATATAGTAACTTGGGCAACAAGCTAAAACCTTGGGGACTAATCAATAAAAAATGAAAATAAAGAGGGGGAAAGGGGGTAAATGCAAAATCTAAAAATTTCCCCTAGTTTCTGCCTATAAAAGGCAGTCCCTACTGCCTTCTTTCACACGTTTGGCATCTGAAAATTCCTCCCAAAAGTTTCTACAGGTTTTGAGATCTAAAATTTGAATTTCTCTTAAATTCAAAAACTCAAATTTAAAATCCTTCTAGACCGAAACCTTCTAAAAACCAAAACAAAACAACACAAAACCTCCAAAATATTATTCTATTGAAATCTCTTAGATCAATTACTAATTTCAGCTCCTACATTTGAGTTTCTAACTTAGATTAAAGATGAAAATGACATGAAATTTCTTGTGTCTGGTTGCTGAAGTTTTCAGAAGTTTACTAGCTTAATTTTGAGTGTGTTTGGGTTCAATCAAGGTTGTTTTGGGTGTTTTTATTGGTGTTTTTCCTTTGTCATTTGTTCCTGGGCTTTAGTGATATTATTTTGGGTTCCAAACTGTTCCCCTACTGCTGTGACCTGCTGTTTGACTGTGACGACCCGACTCGTCGTAATGAGAGTTACCACCTTATTTCCCCCTTATTGTGTTGTTTCATGTTCTATATCAGTATTAGAGTCTATCGGGTAAATTTGGACTGATTCTGGTTGAAAATAAGGTATATAGTCTCTTGGAAGGGAGTTTGTTTCAGAAAAGTCAGCCTGAAGTTGACTATGTGGATAGAAGGCTAGGATGTGAATTCATGTGTTCGGTTAGCTTCGGGAGGTGATTTTTGACATAGGGGAGCGATCGAAATTGAATTTGGAGGTTCGGTGTAGAAATAGGCTTGAATTGGCAATGTTGGAATTTTGGCGGAATCCGGTTGATAGGTGAGATTTTGATCTGGGAGTCGGAATGAAATTCCGAGAGTTGCAGCAGCTTCGTTAGGTGATTTTGGATATTTTTGCAAATTTTCAGGTCATTCGGACATCGTTTGGTCGGGTTTTTGATTGATGTTGGTTTCAGAAGTTATAATTGAAACTTAGGCTTGAATCCGGCATGATTTGATGATTTTCGTGTTTAAGGACGTGTTTTTATGATTGGAACAAGTTCGTATGATGTTTTGGAGTAGGTTGGTGGTTTTAGTTGAGGTCCCGAGGGCCTCGGGGTTATTTCGGGGGTTCAAACCGACCATTTTTGATGGAAAACAAAATCAGTTTTTGTTGTCATGGAATTGCAGAGAATTAACCCATCACGTTCGCGTGGGTGATGAACGCGAACGTGTAGAAGGAAAATAAGGGTCTGAGGTTTTGGCCTACGCATTCATGAAGGCTGTGATGCAAACATGTAAAGGAAGCTTGCGGTCCACGTTCGCGAGGTGGATAACGCGTTCGCGAAGAAGGTTTGGAAGGTCAGTATATTTTCTTATACGCGATCGCGAAGAGGGTGTCGCATTCGCGTGAGTCCAGGTTCTTGTGCATCGCGATTGTGGGATGGAGAACGCATTCGCGTAGAAGGATTTTGAATTTTTTAAAGTTTGCACATCGCGTTCGCGTGGGCTATGTCGCGAACGCGATGAAGGAATTATTATGACGGGCAGAACAATTAAATGGCATGTCAGTCGCGATGGTTTCATATTTTCTCCATTGTTGGGCAAGTTTTGAAGCTATTGGACGAGGGAGTAAGAGGTTTTCACCTAGTTTTTGATTGGAGGTAAGTTTTATGGACTAATTATATGATTTTATACTAGAATCTTCATCTAAATCACTGAAATTGGGGTGTAAATTGGAGAAGTTAGGTTTGGTTTTGGGTTTTGAAAATTTGGAATTTGAAGGGGCTATTGACTCCGATTTTGAAAAATTTTATATGTATGGACTCGTGGCGAGACGAGGATTCTGAAAATGTAAATTTCATAATTTTTCGAGAAGCGGGCCCGGAGCTCGGGTTTTGGCAACTTTGTGTTTTTGGGTATTTTTCGAGTCATTTCGGATGGGTTATGATCCATTAGCTTATTTTGATGTATTCCTATTGGTTTTGATCAGATTTGGCGCCCGTGGAGGTCGATTCTCGAGGGAAAGGCATTGCGGACTAGTTTTTGAGCCGATTCGAGGTGAGTAATAGATGTAGATGATGACCTTAGGGTTTGAAACCCCGATATATTACACTGTGACGCTATATTGAGGCGAGACACGTACTCTACGGCGAGTGCAGGGTCGAATGTGATCGGGGGCTATGGCTTAGCCCGCCCGAGTGATGTTGTATTGTGTTGTTAGCTATAAATTAGCTGGCAAACCTCCTACTTGGATGGTTAAGTATATATTTCAGCTGCGTGCCGGTTATTTGAATCCCGTGAGGATCGTTATCACTGTTTCTATGAATTATAGCATGTTCTCATGATATCAGTCCTGAGTTAAACACTGTCTAAATATGAATTGCCAATCTTGAGATTTTAAACACCTAAGTATAATTCTGATAATTGAAACTAAAAATGGTAAGTATGATTGTGCATTCATGATTTTGCATGGATCGGGCTGCACGCCGCAGCGGGTATGATATTATATTGCGCTTGGGCTGTAGGAGCCCCTCTGGAGTCTGAACCCCCACAGTGAGTGCCGGGTACCCATGGATTAGGCTATGCGCCGTAGCGATCATGTGCATTGCATTCATGCATTGATATATTTATCCGCTTTGACTGTTTCTGTTAGCTATTTTTACATTGTTAAACGTGTAGGAGTACTGTTCCTAGCTTTACTCTATGCTTTATGTTGGGATTTCTTACTGTCAGACATTATATATGTCTATTACCACTGAGTTGGAAGTACTCACTTTACTCCCTGCACCTTGTGTGCAGATTCAGGTACTCCAGGAGCTATCTGAGCTTATTG
>MU775283.1:12793-55396 GCA_026770625.1 Nicotiana glauca | reverse complement strand
TGCCTGGTTTCTATTGGGGGTCTGGAGACCCGAGTGGATTTGCTATTGCTGGGTATGGTAGATTTCGATGTGATTTTGGGCATATATTGGCTATCTCCGTGGCATGCTATTCTGGACTGTCATGCCAAGACAATTACATTGGCTATTCCTGGTATTCCACAGATTGAGTGGCGGGGTTCAACTAATTATGTCCCTAGCCGGGTGATTTCTTTCTTAAAGGCTCAGAGGATGGTTGAGAAAGGGTGTTTATCATACTTAGCATTTGTGAGGGATGTGGGAGCTGAGACTCCTAGTATTGATTCTGTGCCTGTTGTAAGGGACTTCCTAGATGTGTTTCCATCAGACCTGCCGGGCATGCCACCGGACATGGATATTGACTTTGGTATTGATTTGGTGCCGGGCACTCAGCCCATCTCTATTCCTCCATATCGTATGGCACCTGCTGAGTTAAAAGAATTGAAGGAGCAGCTTCAGGAGCTCCTAGATAAGGGGTTTATTCGTCCTAGTGTGTCACCGTGGGGTGCACCGATCTTATTTGTGAAGAAGAAAGATGGCTCAATGAGGATGTGTATTGATTATAGACAGCCGAACAAGGTAACAGTGAAGAACATGTATCCTCTACCGTGCATTGATGATTTAATTGATCAGCTCCAGGGAGCGAGGGTGTTCTCGAAGATTGATCTTCATTCAGGCTATCACCAGCTGAATATTAGAGATTCTGATATTATAAAGACAACATTCAGGATGAGATATGGGCATTATGAGTTTCTAGTTATGTCTTTTGGGCTGACCAATGCCCCAGCCGCGTTCATGCACCTGATAAACAGTGTATTCCGGCCGTATCTGGATTCCTTCGTGATTATGTTTATTGATGACATCCTTGTGTATTCTCGTAGCCAGGAGGAGCATGCTCAGCATTTGAAAGTTGTATTGCAGTGGTTGAGGGAGGAGAAGTTGTATGCGAAGTTCTCCAAGTGCGAGTTTTGGCTTGAGTCCGTAGCTTTTGGGTCATGTGGTGTCTTGTGATGGTATTCAGGTTGACCCGAAGAAGATAGAGGCGGTGCAGAGTTGGCCTAGACCGTCCTCAGCTACGGAGATCCGAAGTTTTCTTGGTTTGGCGGGGTATTATCGCCGGTTTGTTCAGGGATTTTCATCCATTGCTTCGTCTTTGACCAGGTTGACGCAGAAGGGTGCACCGTTCGTATGGTCGGATAAGTGCAAGGAGAGCTTTCAGAAGCTCAAGACAGCATTGACCATAGCTCCAGTGTTAGTCTTGCCATCAGCTTCAGGTTCTTATACAGTGTATTGTGATGCCTCGAGAGTGGGTAAAGGTTGTGTATTGATGCAGGACGGTAGAGTTATTGCTTATGTTTCTCGTCAGTTGAAGNCACTTGTTTAAGCAGAAGGATCTAAATTTGAGGCAGTGGAGGTGGCTTGAGTTGCTCAAGGATTATGACATCACCATTTTATATCATCCGGGGAAGGCCAATGTAGTGGACGATACTTTGAGCCGAAATGCGGTTAGTATGGGTAGCCTGGCATATATTCCAGTTGGGGAGAGACCATTTGGGTTAGTATGGGTTAGTATGTTCAGACGTTGGCCAATCGGCTAGTAAGGTTGGATATTTCAGAGCCCAGCAGGGTGTTGGCTTGTGTTGTTTCTCGGTCTTCTTTATTCGATCGCATTCGTGAGCGCCAGTATGATGATCCACACTTGCTTGTCCTTAAGGACAGTGTTCAACACGATGATGCCAGGGATGTTACTATTGTAGTGATGGTGTGTTGAGGATGCATGGCCGGATTTGCATGCCCAATGTAGATGGACTTTGGGAGTTGATATTGGAGGAGGCCTACAGCTCGCGGTATTCTATCCATCCAGGTGCTGCGAAGATGTATTAGGATTTGAGACAGCATTACTGGTGGAGAAGGATGAAGAAGGATATCGTGAGTCATGTAGCTCGATGTCTCAACTGTCAGCAGGTTAAGTACGAGCATCAGAGACCGGGAGGAGTGTTTCAGCGTATTGATATTCTCAAGTGGAAATGGGAAGGAATTAGCATGGATTTTGTTAGTGGTCTCCCTCGGACAACGAGGAAGTTTGACTCAGTTTGGGTGATTGTGGATAGGCTGACCAAGGCTGTGCACTTCATTCCTGTATGTACTACATATTCCTTGGAGCGGTTAGCAGAGATATTCATCCGTGAGATTGTGAGATTGCATGGGGTCCCAGTTTCTATTATATCAGACAGAGGCAATCAGTTTACTTCTCAGTTCTGGAAGACATTTCAGCGAGAGTTGGGTTCACAAGTAGAGTTGAGCACAACATTTCATCCTCAGACGGACGGACAGTCCGAGTGTACCATTCAAATCTTGGAGGACATGTTACGTGCCTGTATTATTGATTTCAGCGGTTCTTGGGCTGATTATTTGCCTCTCACAGAATTTGCTTATAACAATAGCTACCAATCCAACATTCAGATAGCGCTATATGAGGCCTTATATGGGAGACGGTGTAGATCTCCAGTTGGTTGGTTTGAGCCCGGCAAGGCTAGGTTGTTGGGGATAAAGTTGGTCCAGGATGCTTTGAACAAGGTGAAGATGATTCAGGAGAGACTTCGCACAGCCCAATCGCGCCAGAAGAGTTATGCGGATCGGAAGGTCCGGGATGTGTCATATTCAGTGGGTGAGAAGGTCTTACTGAAGGTTTCACCTATGAAGTGCATCATGAGCTTTAGAAAGAAAGGAAAGCTCAGTCCGAGATTCATTGGCCCTTTTAAGATACTCAGGAGGATTTGAAAGGTGGCCTATATGCTTGCTTTTCCACCCAGCCTATCGGGAGTTCATCCGGTATTCCACGTGTCTATGCTCCGTAAGTATGTTGGAGACCCATCGCATGTGTTGGACTTCTCTACAGTTCAGTTGGATGATGACTTGACTTATGTGTGGAGCCTGTAGCTATTTTGGGTCGAGAGGTTAGGAGATTGAGGTCTAAGGATATAACATCGGTGAAGGTGCAGTGGAGAGGTCGGCCCGTGGAGGAGGATACTTGGGAGACCGAGCGGAAGATGCGGAGCAGATATCCACACTTATTTGAGACTCCAGGTATGTTTCTTGACCCGCTCAAGGACGAGCGTTTGTTTAAGTTGGGGAGAATGTGACGACCCGACCCATCGTCATGAGAGTTATCGCCCCTTTTCCCCTTTATTGTGTTGTTTCATGTTCTATATCAGTATTAGAGTCTATTGGGTGAATTTGGACTGATTCTAGTTGAAAATAAGGCATATAGTCTCTTAGAAGGGAGTTAGTTTCAAAAAAGTCAACCTAAAGTTGACTATGTGGTTAGAGGGCTCAGATGTGAATTCTGGTGGTTCGGTTAGCTTCGAGAGGTGATTCGTGACTTTGGGGAGCGATCGGAATTGAATTTGGAGGTCCGGTGTAGAAATAGGCTTGAATTGGCAATGTTGAAATTTTTGTGGAATCCGGTTGATAGGTGAGATTTTGATCCGGGAGTCGGAATGAAATTCTGAGAGTTGCAGTAGCTTCGTTAGGTGATTTTGGATATGTCTGCAAATTTTCAGGTCATTCGGACATCGTTTGGTCTGGTTTTTGATTGAATGTTAGTTTCGGAAGTTATAATTGAAACTTAGGCTTGAATCCGGCATGATTTGATGATTTTCGTGTTTAAGGACGTATTTTTATGATTGGAACAAGTTCGTATGATGTTTTGGAGTAGGTTGGTGGTTTTGGTTGAGGTCCCAGGGGCCTCGGGGTGATTTCGGGGGTTCAAATGGACCATTTTTGATGGAAAACAAGATCAGTTTTTGCTGTCATGGAATTGCAGAGAATTAACCCATCGCGTTCGCGTGGGTGATGAACGCGAATGCGTAGAAAAAAAATGAGGGTCTGAGGTTTATGCCTACGCGTTCATGAAGGCTGTGATGTAAACACGTAGAGGAAGGAAGCTTGAGGTCCGCGTTCGCGAGGTGGATAACGCGTTCGCGAAGATGGTTTAGAAGGTCAGTATATTTTCTTATACGCGATCGCGAAGAGGGTGTTGAGTTCACGTGAGTCCAGGTTCTTGTGCATCGTGATCGCGGGATGGAGAATGCGTTCGCATAGAAGGATTTTGAATTTTTAAAAGTTTGCCCATCGCATTCGCGTGGGCTATGTCGCGAACGCGATGAAGGAATTATTATGACGGGCAAAACAGTTAAATGGCATATCAGTCGCGAGGGTTTCATATTTTCTCCATCGTTGGGCAAGTTTTGAAGCTATTGGACGAGGGAGTAAGAGATTTCCACCTAGTTTTCGATTGGAGGTAAGTTTTATGGACTAATTATGTGATTTTATCCTAGAATCTTCATCTAAATCACTGAAATTGGGGTGTAAATTGGAGAAGTTAGGGCTTGGTTTTGGGTTTTTGAAAATTTGGAATTTGAAGGGGCTATTGGACTCGGATTTTGATAAATTTTATATGTATGGACTCGTGGCGAGATGAGGATTCTGAAAATGTAAATTTCATAATTTTTCGAGAAGCGGTCCAGGGCTCGGATTTTGGCAACTTCGTGTTTCTGGGTGTTTTTCGAGCCATTTCGAGTGGGTTATGATCCATTAGCCTATTTTGATGTATTCCTATTGGTTTTGATCAGATTTGTCGCCCATGGAGGTCGATTCTCGAGGGAAAGGCATTGCGGACTAGTTTTTGAGCCGATTCGAGGTGAGTAATAGATGTAGATGATGACCTGAGGGTTTGAAACCCCGGTATATCACACTGTGACGCTATATTGAGGCAAGACACGTACTCTACGGGGAGTGCGAGGTCGAATGTGATCAGGGGTTATGGCTTAGCCCGCCTGAGTGATGTTGTATTGTGCTGTTAGCTATAAATTAGCTGGCAAACCTCCTAGTTGGATGGTTAAGTATATATTTGGGCTGCGTGCCGGTTATTTGGATCCCGTGAGGATCGTTATCACTGTTTCTATGAATTATAGCATGTTCTCATGATATCAGTCCTGAGTTAAACACTGTCTAAATATGAATTGCAAATCTTGAGATTTTAAACACCTAAGTATAATTCTGATAATTGAAACTAAAAATGGTAAGTATGATTGTGCATTCATGATTTTGCATGGATCGGGCTGCACGCCGCAACGGGTGTGATATTATATTGCACTTGGGCTGTAGGAGCCCCTCCGGAGTCTGAACCCCCACAGTTGGCGCCGGGTACCCATGGATCGGGCTACGCGCCGTAGCGATCACGTGCATTGCATTCATGCATTGATATATTTATCCGCTTTGATTGTTTTTGTTAGCTGTTTTTAAACTGTTAAACGTGTAGAAGTACTGTTCCTAGCTTTACTCTGTGCTATACGTTGGGATTTCTTACTGTCAGACATTATATATGTCTATTACCACTGAGTTGGAAGTACTCACTTTACTCCCTGCACCTTGTGTGCAGATTCAGTCACTCTAGGAGCTATCTGAGCTTATTGCTGTTCTTCAGGGCTATTACACAGAGTTGTTGAGGTAGCTGCCTGACGTCCGCAGGACCCGACTTCTCTCCTATTTCCTGTTATTTGACTTATTTCGTGTACTTCAGACTATGTTGTTTTACAGTATATTTATGCTACTCTGGTAGAGGCTCTTGACTCATGACCCTAGATCTTTGGGAGGTTGTTCAGTATGGTTGACTTTCGGATTTATTTCTATCTTTCAGTTATACTTCTAGTTTAAATGTTGTTAATGATTTTCAAACAAATGGTTTTGAGTTTTATGCTCGGGTTGAGAGTGAAATTGGTTGGGCTTGCCTAGCAGTTGTGTTGGGCACCATCACGACCGGGTTTGGGGTCGTAACATTGACACTGCTATTTACTCAATCTGCTACTGATTTCTCTTTCTTCTTATTGTGTTTCAATTTCCAGGTAAACACCTTCAATCTACCCTGATGTGGTTTTCGAATTGGAAATGGAATAAAACTCATACATGAACTTGCTTCCTGATACATGCTTAATGAATTCATTGTACATCAGTAGTTTTATGGATGCAATTGACACATGTATTTGACTAGTATAACTTTAGCTTTGATTTGTATTTACATGATCAATGGACTGTGTACTGGATGTATTTTCAATTAGCTTGCTTCATTGATTAATTTGGATGGGATTTATAAGTTGATGATTATTTCAAACATAGGAATGCTTGAGATGCACTGTGATTTACCCTTGTACTTGCCTATAAGTTCACTTCAGATATCTACTATCAGATTTTATTTGTTACTTTAATTGGACTCTGTATAATTCAGGTATTAGTTCATAGAAGGACTAGGTAACTCATATTAGGTTTTATTATTGCAGATGTTACAATCCTGTTGCTTAAAGTTTAGAAGATCTGTAAAAAAAATATATATCCAAACATTTGCATCTTAGTTCCAAATCTGTTATTGATTACATGTTATCCACCTATTTGCTATTAAAAGTGACAGTAAAAGTATGGATTTAGAAGCTGAAATGTTAACTAATTAATGCCAAACCTTGAGTAGATGATCAGGTCCTCAATATTATATTTACGTTTTAGAGTAATGATAACTTTGTATTGATAATCCAATATTAGTTCAACCATTTGAGTTATGAAAGGAACTGGGCCAACTTCGGTCCAAGTATAGTAAGCCCAGGGCCGATATACTGGGCAATCCACTAAGGACAAGATGTTTTTTTTTAATTTGGTTTTGCACTCATTTTCGCTCCTCTTGAACCGGTTTTGAAGCCCAAATGCTAGAATTATTTGAAGTCGTTGGTTTAATTCGTAAATATAATTTTGGGTCTTCCAAGTTAAGTAGCACATTTGAATTAAGAGGCTTTTCTCTTGTTTAAGTGTGGACTTGAACTTGAGGCCCCAATGCTAATTAATTAGGTTTTTTTGGAGATAATTTTTAATAGAAAATCGTAATTCTTTTAGGTTTCCCTTTTAAAATAAAAATGAGGTGCGCTGCGCCTAGTAAAATTCATAAATTGTGTGGCCCTCTTTAAATGTTTATATTAAAATATTTAGAATTTTGGGCGTGCCATTTTGCGAATTTTTATGGCCTCCTGCAAAGTTAACGACAAGTTAGTCGCTTTAGGCGCGCTCTTTAATAATTTTACCTTCCTAAATCCGGGTGTGCATTTCATGCGATCCAAATCCCAAAACTTTAAATAAAATATGTCAAGGATCCGGGTGAATTTCATGTGACGTGATCCAAAAACATATCTTAAACGATGTTCAATTTCCTAAAATTAATTAAAAAGTGGTAAATAATTATAAAAATGCACTATAGGATGATACCTAAAAAAAATTAGATCTTTATCCATTTATAATAGTTTAAGCGATCGTTCTAGAACCATGGGATCCGGGGTGCTTAATACCTTCCCTCGGGTCAACATAATTCCTTACTTAGAATTTCTGGTTCGCAGACTCCAATTGGGAAGTTGAATATTTTCCTCGATTTAGGATTCAAGTTAAACCGGTGATTTGGGACACCAAAAGCCAAACCTATCCCAAGTGGAGACTCTAAATAAATAAATAATACCATTTCGAATAATGTCACTTTAAATAAAAAAACTCCCTTATACATTATCCTTCGGGGTAGGTGTGTAAAAAAGGAGGTGTGACAGCTCTGGCGACTTTACTGGGGACACGAACCCATAATTCCAATTTAGAATTCAAGAATTCGAGCTTAGTATAATTGTTATATTTGGATTTATCTGATGTTTCTACATGTTCCATGCTAAACGTGCTAAACGTTTTACATCTTTGATATTTGTTGAATTGTATAAATAAACTGTCACGAATCCCTTCCTCTCTCTGAGTCTTCTACATCATGGAGAAGGGTGCACTTTGTGTAGCTTCTCTTCTGTTTAGAGTCGTTTCCCATTTAGAACGAGATTTGGATAAGTTGCTAAGCCGGCGGAGCTTCTGTATCCCCGGTACACTGCCTTCCCCGCAGCTCGAGTTGTCCGCTCGGGAAAGCCAGGTCTAGACCAATAAACCTAGGGTTAAAACTTAGAAGAACCAAACCCCATGCCGGATCCCTAGTAGAAACATTTATTTTCATCATGTGCATTTGACTTAGGGGACTCAACACAGGGGTTGGTTCCGTCTAGGACAGGTGACCTGAAATGAAAGACCATCCTGATGCATCTTACGTGCTACTTGCGCATTTATTTGCTCGGCTTTGCATGTTGACCGACTTGTATATAGTGAGAGAAAATTGAGAAAAATAGCGGTGTTAGGACTGAGTGACGGTAACCATTTGTTTTGAAAAAACCAATGCCCAAATAGTACCGAAATACTGCCGAATTTTCGAAAACATGGAAAAGAAAAATATTTGAAAAATGAAAAGATGATTTTTCAAAAAATATACATTTGATTTTGGCAAATCTGCCCGAACTACGCTGGTTTGATTTTGATCGGATGTGAGATACATAGGCAACCCTCATCGGGTCCAACCTCCCTTTTGCAAAAATAGCCCAAAAAACTTCAAAATTTTAATTTTCGTCATAAATAAGTCGGGTGATGCCATTCTTGTTAAAATAAGCCGAATATCCCCAAAAGGGCGCCGGAGGGCTTTTTTGCAAGAACAGCCACCCTGAGTCATTTTTAAACGGTTTGCGGGCACAATCTTAAAATCTTCCTCCTAGAATTGCTGAAAGGCCGTATCTGCAAAACCAAGTCCTCATTTTTCTAAATAAAGAAATTTTTGCAAAACATAGCCATTTTTTTCTTTGTTAGGTCAAAATAAGTCATTAAATCTCCTTTAAATAAATGTGCAGGATGAATACCACTGACATTGAAACCTTCTCAGTCCTGAGTGAGATCCCTTTGAAGCTCCACATGTAGTGGAATGATTTGGGAAAAGGTAGCAGAGAAACCGTGGTCAAGGTTTTGGGTGGTCTCGTTGGATTGTTGAACATCAAACCAAGAACGGATATTATTGAGGCACTGATACCATTCTGGGACCCAACTCGTAATGTATTCCGGTTCTTGGACTTTGAACTTAAACCCACACTAGAGGAGATTGCAGGATATGCGGGTCTCAATGGGAACCTCAGGAGTAGATACCCATTGGAATCGAGACCGGTAACCCTTCACAAGTTCTTGGACTTGTTGAGCATCAGTCGGGACATTCAAGATCAGCATCTAGCAGAAGGATGTTTCACACTGCATTTCTTATACCACCGATATGGAAACCTGAAAGGTTTTGAGGAGCCCAACACCGTTTGACACATGCTGGAAACAAAGATAAATGGGAGGCCCGGCGGGGGTTGGCTTTCATGGTAGCTTTTCTGGGCGTCGTGATATGTCCACGAAAAGACGGTCACATAGACATTTGCCTTGTAGAAATGGTGGATATTGCCATAAAGAAGTCTAATAGCACAGTGGTTCCCTTGATTGTGGCGGAAATGTACCGAGCTTTAACCATGTGCCGAGAGAGTGTAAAATTATTTCAGGGTTGCAATCTGTTACTACAACTATGGATACAGGAGCACCTTTGTCATCGCATAGGGCATATGAACTGTGGTTTAATCGGGCTATATTGTATTGCGGAGTTCGAATCCAGGGTAACAGGTATTGAGTTCCCCGAGGGCACTGAGGCTTGGTTGTCATGCTTGATATCTTTGAATTCGGATAAAGTTGAATGGGCTTTTGGATGGATTCCTGCTACTGAAGCTGTGTACACATCGGGGGAGGTACCTTATATTCTTTTGATGGGCATCCGAAGCATCCAACTTTACGCTCCTTACTGAGCCCTGAGGCAACTAGGAAGATTCCAAACTGTTTACAATGATGAAGACTTGAGCGGACAAATCATTGAGTTATGCCCACAAGTTGCATTCCCGGAAGGAAAAATCCAACAAATATGGAATGAGTGTAGGTACCTTGAGCCTAAGACTATAGTACAAGACCGAGCTAAAGGCGAAGTAGACCCCAAATACTTGACTTGGTTTGGAAAAAGGTTTTAGATCCCTGAGAGACCTGCCAAAAGGTCGCATGTACAATAATTCACTGACGGGCCCCAGGTGCAGTGGGATTGGCTAGCCAAGGAAAAGGAATACCGAGACAGAATCGGGGAGTTGGAGCAGTAAGTCCGAGATCTTCAATTCGAAAAGAGTGTGCAAGTCGCAGCTGATGAAGGTGATAAAAAGAAACTGGCCCAAGGGAATGAAGCTCTCAAGGCTCAAATTCAACAAATGAAAATAGCTGCCAAAAATCAAGAAAGAAGTCGGTCTGACGAGAGGTTGATAAAAGGGCTGAAGAAGCAAGTCTTGGAGTGCCAGGAAGAATTGGAGAAATCTGAAGGGAATATGGCAAAGATCCGGGCACACTGGGAAAACAAGACAACAAATGAAAAGAAATTATGAGGGAACCATTGCTAATATGAAGAGAAAAATGAATACCCTTGAAGATAAGGCAGCTTAATTTCAGGCTGAGAGGGAATAATGCTATGGGCTAATCTCCGAGATGGAGAAAGAAATAAAACTTTTGCATGAACATCATTTCCACGACTCCCAATTGTTAGAAGCTCGCAACCAGCAGATAAGCCGACTACTCCAAGAAAAGGGCTGGATCAGGGAAAGAATCAGAGGCATTGCAAATTATATTATCATGAAATGTCAAGCCAGTGAAAGAATGGGTCGCACCACTTTCTTTGCTGCAGTAATGACATTTGTTCGTCAGGTTATGAATGATTTGGAGCAGTTATAAAGGGGTCTTGCACGTCACGGGCCCCAGGATTGGAGCTTTTATGTATTCCTAGTTATCAAGTCTGTATTTTGTTATTTTTGAGTTTGTTTTGTAATTTTCCTTTTAAGAAAAAACAAAAGTCTAGTATCTTTGTAATAAGAGTCTTATTAATGAAAAATTGAAAAAAGGTCCCAAAAATTTATTTCCTTATTTTTGCATTCATTTGCAAGAACTATGCTTTGTCTGATTTATGCGGGTTCATGATACGTAGGCAATCTCCATAAGATTCGACCGCAACTCTAAGAAAAAAAAAGAAATACGAGGGAAGCAAATAAAAGGAAAACAAGAGAGGAAAAGAAACGCAAAAAAAAAAAAGGAATCGAGAGAAAAACCATGGCAAAAGAAAAAGGAAAAGCAGAAAATGAAAAACAGAGGAAAAAGAAAAATGAGAGAAAAACAAAAAGAGAAAGAAAAGCATGGAAAACAAAAGAAAAAGCAGGGATGACGCATGCAACCGTGGCAAATATGTAGATACCCATTTAACTGTATAGGTGCATCACACCCCAATGTGCGGTTACCTATTTGTTACTTGTTTCAAACTAAGCGTTGTTGTTGTCAAATTCCAGCTTAGCTGTTAGAAATGGTGGTTGGTTGTGGTACACTGGCATTGCATCAATACTTTACCAGATCGAGTGGCAGTGTGGAAATGTTACAAAAATGACTTTGTCCGCAGTTCCTATATCTGAAGATAGCCCCATCTCGCGGGTCCCAGCATCTGAGTCTGTCACAACCGAAGAGAATCAGATACTATGTCTCCGACTCATGGAGATGTGAGATGCCTGGACCAATGGAAGAGAACCTCCAAGCACCATCCTTGGATTTCTTGAACTATTTCCTAGATCTGGGGGTACTTCCAACGTCCCCATTAGCCACCCAAATACTCCGTTGGGACAGCCTACTATGACTGCCCACTTCATAGGAGCACCTTCTGAGGTCCACCCCTAGGTGTTCCCATCAGGAACAACTCCTAACATTTTCACTGCTCCACCATACTCTGCTACAACACAACCATCACTGCCAAGACCTGCTTTTTACCCTTCGATTTTCACCTTCCAAAACCCTGTCTTTCAGGCAGATCATCCTCAATATCCCACATATACCTACTCTCATCCACTACCATTTGAGCTTACACCAGGGCAGGAGAAAGCTCCCAAAGCTCATGAACAAGATGAGATGGCGAAAAGAATGAGGAGCCTTGAGCAGAGTTTAAAGAATATGCAAGGCTTGAGTGGGCAAAAAAGTATTTCTTATACATATATGTGCATGTTCTCTCATTTTCACTTGCCCTCGGTTTTTAAAATACCAAAAATTCAAAAAGTATGATGGGTAAGGCGATCCCATCGCTCACTTGAAAAGTATTGTAATCAACTGTGTGGGGCCGGCGAAAAAGAAGAGTTGCTGATGGCTTACTTCGGAGAGAGCTTTGTAGGCATTGCCTCAGAATGGTACATGGACCAAGACGTCTCACGATGGCACATTTAGGATGATCTTGCTAGAGATTTTGTAAGGTAGTTTCAATATAACATCGACATCGCACCAGACTGGAATTCTTTGGCAAATTTGAAAAAGAAACCCTCAGAAAGCTTCAGAGAATATGTTATTAAATGACGTAAACATGCATCGAGGGTGAAACCTCCCATGGATGAAGTAGAAATGGTCAATGCCTTCCTCCAGGCTCAGGAAGCAGATTACTTCTAGAATATGATGTCGGCCATGGGCAAGCATTTTGCAGAGGCCATCAAAATTGGTGAAATAGTAGAGAACGGTTTGAAAACGGGCAGGATTCTGAGTCAGTCGGCCATCAGAGCAACCTCCCAAGCTATCCAAGGCGGGTCTGGAGGAATGGCCAAAGGTGAAAAGAAAGAGGAAACGGTTATGATAGCATCAGGGGGAAGAAGATACCGGGCTCCTAGACTTGTGTTTTCCGAAAGAAACCCTCAACACTACTATCCTCATTCTGATATGTCTTATGCTCCCCCAACTTATGCGGTTATAAACGCTCAACCCTTTGCCAGACCGCGGCCACAGGCCAACAGAAATCAACCTACATTCCAAAGAAATCAGCCTTCTCACCAGAACCACTATAATCCTCGACCTCCGCAGAATAACGTCCGTCCTCGGGAACCACCCAGAAGACCAAAATTTACACCAATTGGTGAACCCTACTCCAGTCTGTTCCCAAAGCTTGTCCAAATGAATCTGCTGAAACCCGTACCCCAAAACAGGAAAAACCTGAAATCACCATCTTATCAGCGGGGTGTCTGATGTGCTTGTCACTTAGGAGCTGAGGGGCATAGTATAGACAACTGTTGGACGTTAGAAAATGCCATGGAAGATTTGATAGAATAGGGAAAGATAGTGCTAAGGGACGAGGAAGTCCCAAATGTGACCAACAATTCATTGCCCGCTCACAATAACGGGCTGGTGATCAGGATAATTTATGAAGACATGGAGTTTGATCAGGCCTTAAAGGCTATAATTGCTATCGTTGATGCAGAAAGGAAGCCCAAGGTATCCCTAAAGAAAGAGAAGGGGAAAATACGAATAAAATCATCAAGACTGAACCTGAGAAGAAGGCCGAGACAAAAGTAGAGACGGTGCCTCCTAAAAATGGAATTCTCTATGTTCTGCGGGGCCGACAAGAAAAGCCACTGCTGGTGAGCGCTCCGAAGAAATTTAAAGTGAAAAAGGGAACACAAATGTATGTACTGAAATGAGCTTATGTGGTACGGGGGACAATTAAAATGCCTCAGCTGAATGAGCCAGTGGTTATTGGCCGCATACCACAGAAGCCAATGACGGACCTTGCCACGGTGCCATGGAATTACGAGCAGATAGTGGTTACGTACAAAGGAAAAGAAATACTGGGAGAGCTTCCGGGAAGTACCTTTGCTGAAGAATATTCAAATGTACATGAGGTAAACAATGCCACACAAAAGCGTTTTCCATCCAAGAAGCTTGTGAGTAATGAGGAAGTAGAGGCTTTCTTTCAGAAAATGAAGATGCGTTATTATGAGGTAGCTGATCAATTGAGAAAATATCATGAATAAGTTTCGTTGTTGTCATTGGTGACGAAATCCTCCGAACATCAGAAGATCTTAATGAAAACTCTGAATGAGGTGTATTTTCCAGTTGAAACTTCAGTCGAATAGCTAGAAAGAATGGTAGATAGGTTCTTCACCGTCAATCAAATCACCTTTAGTAAAAATGACTTGCCTCTAGAGGGAGAGACTCATAACAAAGCCTTGCATCAGACTGTCAAGTGTGAAGGTTACTATGTCAAGCGAGTTATGGTAGATGGAGGCTCGGGTGTGGACATTTGCCCACTCTCCACACTGCAGAGAATGGAAATTGGGACTGGAAAGATTCATCCCAATAACGTCTGTGTAAGAGCCTTTGATGGCATTAAAAGGGATACCATCGGAGAAATTGACCTAATATTGACTATAGGCCTGGTGGATTTCGAGGTGACTTTCCAGGAACTAGACATGGATACATCTTACAATTTTCTTTTGGGGAGGGCCTTCATCCATGATGTCGGAGTTGCACCCTCCACCCTCCACCAAATGGTGAAATTCGAGTATGAAGATCAGGAAATTGTGGACCACAGAGAAGATGAGAAGTCTATTTTTCAGGACCCATTTATCCCATGTTTGGAGGTGAGGGAAGGAAGTGAACATATTGTTTATTAAGCCTTTGAAATTGTAGTGGCGGATCAGTACGAGGAGGGAAATGATTGCCCCCAACCTTTCCTATCTAATGCTTCAATTATGGTGGCTAAAGAGATGATTAGACACAGTTTCACGCCGGGAAAAGGATTAGGAAAAGCTCTACAAGGAATATCAGAGCCAGTAACCCTACCCGCAGCAGATACGTTCTTCGGGATAGGTTTCCACCCTACCCCAGATGATGAAAAATGGGCAGATGAGAGAAAAAAGGAAGGATTGGTCTTGCCACAACCATTGCCACATCTCTATGATACTTTTTTCAAGCCTAAGTATTGCGAATAGGAAGACGATGAGGTGTTCACGACTGAGGAAATCGAAGATATTTGTGGAGCTATGAGACAAATTCTCTATGAAACCCACATGGTTCAGCCAGGGGAGGGCACTAGCACTGCTGAGGTGCTATATGGGACCAGATGCTAAACTTCAAAAATGAAAGGCTACGTCGTTCCCGATCAGGCGGGAATCTCGATAGACTAGCCCTGCCACTTTTTCTACATCCCGAGTTATTTTAGGGTGTAACTCGGATGTTTCTTTTAGTTTTTTGTCTTTAAATTCCTGAATGTAAACCCTGTTATCTTACCAAATTCCAAGAAACAAAATCAATATTTCATCATCCATTTTTTCCTTATTCTTTCTGATTTTTGTTATTTTCCTTTTTCATTTTTCTTTTCAGTTCTACTAATGTGGCTTTAAATAACATGACATGCTTGCGAACTTCATGCCCAGCTTCAAACATGCTGTCTAAATGTGAAATAATGAACCAAGAACTGGAATATGACGAAGAAGAGGCTTTTAGAGAAATAAATCGAGAACTGGAACAATATGAGAATAAACCTAAGCCAAACTTGAATGATACTGAGCCGGTTAACTTGGGAACAACTGAAGAAATTAGGGAAACCAAAATAAGCATTCACACAGATGAGAAAACTTGAGATGCAATAATCCAACTCATTTTTGAGTTTAAAGATGTGTTTGCTTGGTCATATGATGACATGGCAGGACTGAGCGTTGATCTAGTGGTGCATAAATTGCCAATTTACCCTAGTTGTCCTCCAGTTAAGCAAAACCAAAGAAAGTTTAAGACTGATATTAGTGATAAGATCAAAGAAGAAATCACAAAACATCTGAAAGCGGGGGTAATCAGAGTGGTCCGATATACCACATGGCTGGCCAACATAGTTCCAATGCCAAGGAAAGATGGGAATACCCAGGTGTATGTGGACTACCGAGATTTGAATAGGTCAAGTCCCAAAGACAATTTCCCTTTGCCCAACATCCACATCTTTGTTGATAACTGCGCCAAACATGAGATATAGTCCTTTGTGGATTGTTATCACTAGGTGTTGATGGATGAAGAAGACGCTGAGAAGATAGCCTTCTCTACACGCTAGGGTACCTACTGTTATCGGGTTATGCCATTTGGACTAAAGAATGTTAGAACGACCTATATGAGCGCCATGACTACCATTTTCCATGATATGATGCATTAGGAGATAGAGGTATATGTGGACGACATAATCATCAAGTCCCAAACTCAGGACGATCATGTTCGAGACTTGAGGAAATTTTTCGAGAGGTTGCGCAAGTATGATTTGAAGCTGAATCCGCTAAATGCACCTTCGGAGTCCCACCAAGAAAACTCCTGGGTTTCATAATCAGCAGGAGAGGTATCGTGTTAGATCCAAAAAAGATAAAGGCTATTCGAGATCTACCTCTGTCGAGAACTAAGAAAGACATGATGAGCTTACCGGGCAGGTTAAACTATATCAATCGGTTCTTTGCTCAACTGACTACAACATGTGATCCCATATTCAAACTGTTGAACAAAGATGTAGCAATCAAGTGGAAGGATGAATGTCAAGAAGCTTTCGTAAGATCAAAGAATATCTGTCAAATCCTCCAGTCTTGGTCCTACCAGAGCCAGAGAGACCTCTTTTCTTGTATCTGACAGTGTTGGAAAATTCTTTCGGTTGTGTCCTCGGGCAGCACGATGCAACTGGAAAGAAAGAGAAGGCAATTTACTATTTGAGCAAGAAGTTCACCAGTTATGAAGCTAAATGCACTCTGTTGGAGAGTACGTGTTGTGCTTTGACGTGGGTCGCTCAAAATTTGAGACATTATCTTTAAGACCACAATACCTACCTCATAACCAGGTTGGATCCTTTGAAGTACATATTCCAGAAACCGATGCCCACTGGGAGACTAGCAAAATGGAAAATCTTGCTCACTAAATTTGACATAGTATATGTCACTCGCACAGCAATGAAAGCCCATGCATTGGCAGATCATTTGGCTGAAAACCCGGTTGACGAGGAATACCAACCGTTGAGCACATACTTCCCAAATGAAGAGGTAAATTCCATAGAAGCAATCTCCGAGGACACTCGTGCTTGGAAAATGTTCTTTAATGGAGCAGTAAATGCTAGAGGTGTAGGAATTGGGGCAATCTTGATTTCACCCACTGGTCAGCATTACCCGACTACAGCCAGGCTTCGATTCTTCTACACAAACAATATTGCTGAGTATGAAGCCTGCATCATGGGCATGAATATGGCAATCGACCAAGATGTTGAAGATTTATTGATCATGGGGGATTCGGATTTGATTATCCGGCAAGACCAGGGAGAGTGGGAGAATCGAGATGTTAAGCACATTCCCTATTGACAACATGTGGAGGATCTCGGCAAGCGATTCAAGTCAATATAATTCAGGTATAGCCCTCGGTGTCACAATGAACTAGTCGATGCACTAGCTACTCTGGCTTCAATACTGCCTTACCTAAGCAATGCCCATATTGATCCTCTGGAAATTTAAATCAAAGAAAGACATGGTTATTGTAACACGGTTGAGGCGGAACCCAACACCCAGCCATGGTATCATGATATTAAGAGATTTCTCAAAAAACAAGAATACCCCGAAAAATCCACTGGAGATCAAAAGAGAACTATTAGACGACATGCAAGTGGCTTCTTTTTAAGCGGTGATGTCTTGTATAAAAGGACCCCGGATCTCAATTTTCTAAGATGCATTGTTGCCAAGGAAGCCAGAAGAATTATGCATGAAGTACACGCGGGGGTGTGCGGACCCCATATGAATGGGTATGTTTTGGCAAAGAAAATCCTGCGAGCGGGGTATTACTGGATAACCATGGAGAAAGAGTGCTCCAATTTTGTTCGAAAATGCCATCAATGCCAGGTGCACGGTGATTTGATTCATGCACCTCCAATAGATCTTCATCCGATATCAGTACCTTGGTCATTCGTTGCCTGGGATATATACGTTATTGGGCCAATCAAGCCAAAAGCTTCCAACGGAGATAGATTCATATTGGTTTCCATTGATTACTTCACAAAATGGGTTGAGGCCATCACACTCAAATCAGCTACCAAGAAAGCTATGGTAGACTTCGTGCACTCCAATCTCATTTGCCGCTTTGGCATTCCTACAACTATCATTACCGACAATGCTGCGTGGGAGAGTTATGCGAACAATTCAAGATAACGCATAGAAACTCTACTCCTTATCAGCCTAAAGCCAACGATGCAGTCGAAGCAGCAAATAAGAACATCAAGAAGATTCTGAGAAAGATGATTCAAATCTCCAGGCAATGGCGTGAAAAGTTTCCTTTCGCATTACTTGGATGTCGCACCATGGTGTGTACATCAGTAGGAGCAACCCCATACCTGTTGGTTTACGAAACCGAGGCTGTTATACCTGTAGAGTTAGAAATCCATTCACTCCGGATAATTGTTGAAACAGAAATTGAGGATAGTGAGTGGGTTAAGACTCGGCTGGAGCAGTTGTCATTAATTGATGAAAAACAGATGGCCGCGGTTTGTCACGGGCAGTTGTACCAACAAAGAATGGCCGCGCTTACAACAAGAAGGTGCATCCTAGGAATTTTGAAGTGGGACAACTCGTGTTAAGACACATTATCCCTCATTGCCAGGAAGCAAAAGGAAAATTCGCTCCTAATTGGAAGGGTCCATACATCATTCAGAAAATATTGCCGAGAGGAGCATTGTATTTGGGAGATATCGAAGGAAATGATCTTGAAGCAGCAGTCAATGCAAATGCAGTAAAAAAGGTACTATGTCTAGGCCTCCTACGGCGATGGCTTTTGTGTAATTGAGATGACGAAGGCTTTCCTTCCCGCTACCCAAATACTATTTATCCTTCATAAACCCTTTGAGCCAATTACTCTTCTTTGGTCACCCTCTTTGGAACCTAGAAGTACCATAAAAAAAAAGGAAAAGAAAAACTAAACAAAAAAAACAAAAACAAAAATTATTTCCCTGAACTACGTTTGACTTGATTCTGAAAGGATACGTAGGCAGCCTCTCCTTGATGTTCAGTCACACCGAAACAAAAATCTCTATTCCCCCAAAAACTGAAACTAGGGTAGATGATATAATGGTTCGGCCATGAGCCCGCCAAAATGGTTCCAAAGTTGTAGTTCCGCCAAAAATCCTTTTTACCCAAAGACCTTGTTCAAGTCCTTCCGATTAATTGGCAAAGGCGGGGAAGTGAAAAACGTCATTGTTGGAATCTGATGCAATTCAAATTGTGAGAAATATTTGAGAGAGTCTTATCGATGAAAATCTTCGGGCACCATAAGGCGACAGTGAGTAGAGAAATTGAAAATGAGAGAGTCCGCTTAGTGAAAACTCGTAAAGAGCACTATCGGGCGACGGTGAGAAGAGAAATAAGAGAGGTCGATTAGTGATAAATCCGCAAAGGGCACTGTCGGTCAAAAAGAAGACATCTCATCACTAAAAGAGTCCTGGCAAGGTTCCATGGCTTTGAAATACGGATCAATGGGTTCACGAGAAGTTGGAAAGTTTGTGTGGGTCGGTCATCCAGTCCAAGAAGCATGTCATGTTCATTTGAAGCCAGTATGCACCCTTAGATAAGTCTTTCTTTTCCCCCGAGAGGGACGTTTCTCTTTAAACTCATAGCTTGCCTTTTGTATACTTCTTCCTTGAATCCCTTTCGACTTAAATCTGATTCTGTGACTATTACGAAGAAAAGGTGGCAGGACTGGTTTTATAGGCTTCACCTAGCAAAAGCCAAAGAAAATACCCAGCCTTAGCGGGTGTGTCAGGCCAATCCCGACTGGACATAGTGGTTGATGCTTTCAAAGTAAAGACATTGGAAAGGAAGGAAAGTCAAAGACAAAGGTCCTAAGAGAAGAATAAAGTGAAAAGTCCAGAGACCACACGGACGAGTCATCATGAAGTCCTAAAAGTTAAGTCCTATCTGTTTGAAAAGAGATTCACCCTCAAAACCAACAAGCAGCAAAGTTCTCGACGAAAATTGGGCCGGGATCAAGCAATTGATATGGTCAAGGCCACAAAACCAAACACCATTTCAAACTAACAAATTGTTCTTTGTTAAAAGTTAAAACAGGTGTAATTCAAAGCAACCATGCAAGAAGCAGGAGCAACCCAAGAGAGAAAAGAAATGCGCAAGCGCTGAAACAACTTTGCAACACGGAATCGACCAAAAAGGAAGTTTCTCCCTAAATTCTTTCATGTGTTTTGCTAAATAAAAAGAAAAAAAATAATAATAATAAGGAGAAAAGAAAGAAAGAAGAAAAATAAGTGAAAATGAAAATCCTAAAAGAAAAAATCATGGTAGCATAGGGCCGCATCCCCTAGATATCCCAGCATAACCCGTGGATCTCCCTAGCATAACCCAAGGAGCTTTGTTTTTCTTTCCATCCAGGCACAACCCGTGGATCTCCTTGGCATAACCCAAGGAAATTTGTTCTTTCCATCCCGGCATAACCCGTGGATCTCCCTGGCATAGCCCAAGGAGCCTTTTTTCTTTCCATCCCGGCATAACCCGTGGATCTCCTTGGCATAACCCAAGGAGCCTTTTTTCTTTCAAATCCCGGCATAACCCGCGGATCTCCCCGGCATAACCCGAGGACCTTTTTCTTTTCCAGCATAACCTGGTCATTGCTTAGCATAACCTGGCTTTATTCCCAAGGATACACAATCCTGATTTGATCGCTTAGATATGTGTCACAACTAACTCACGAAATTTTCCTAGTGAAAACTAGGGCAGGAAAATTTCGTTCATTTGTTTGTTTTGGTGTCTTAAGCAGGTTTGACATCGAGGCACAGGGGTTCGAGATAACCCGCGGAATGAGTCTTGATCTAGAATATAGAAAAGAAGAAAAAAACAAAAAGAAATGAACTCAAATGTTGAAAGCAAACAAAGGTGCGGATTGCTCAAAATTTGATTGAAGTCACAAGTTTCGCCGATCCTGATTTGACCCAATGCTGCAGAAAGAAATAACAACTACAACTTGCTAGCATCAAGATTCAGATCAGAGTCCACAGCAAAATCAACTAAGACTCAAGATCATACTTCAAGAGATTTATAGATAGGAATCTTGTAACTCATAGTTGATAGGCATAACTGGCTTAACTTTGATTTTCCTTTTGGTGTAATAAGGAGGTCAGCAAGTAGCATCAGCAACAACAGTGAAATCACAGCTCCTGGTAGTCCCAGCTACCAAACCTTCCAGAATTACACTAACTTGATTCCTTTATAGCCAAGGATATGTAGGCAACCTTTGAAGCAGGGTTCGGTAAGACGGTTTTCAAAATGCTTCTCATGAAGTGCCGAGAAGGCAAAAATCTCTCATAATTGCTCATTTATCTTTGCCCGAAAACCCTTCGTGTCTCCGAGCAAAGAAGGGCAGCTATGAGCATGTGATTTATGCCTCGCTTAAACTATTCCTATAAATTATTAAAATTAGAATTTTTCTTTATTATTTGGATTTTAGACAATTAATGGCATGATTTTTGTGTTTGTTTGCATTTTTGTGCATATTTAGTTAGTATAATTCATAAAAATATAAAAATATAGTATATTTACATTTAGAACTCAATGTTATATTGTGGTCAGTTAATATCACAAAAATAGAAGAAAATAACAAAAATAGTGATTTTTTTGCATTTTTGTTTAGTTTTCTTTTTAAAACTAGGGTTTAGTTTATTTTAGAAATTAATTTGTTTAATTCTAGGGTTCAATCAGGTTTTGGTAGTTTTAATTTTTGTGTTTAAAAATGAAAGAAGTCAAAAATAAATAAAACAAAAGAAGTGAAAAAGAAAAACAAATAAAAAGTAATCAGGTCACCTAGTTTTTGGGCCACAAACTCGAGCCCAACCCCTAAAACCCACGCCCGTCTAGCCCAAACCACACCCAGTCCAAACCCCATGTCTTTGGAACCCCCGAAACGACGTCGTTTTGAGATAATAATTGACCATTCAATCCTGACCAATCATTTTATCCCATCCAAGGGACTCAAGTCATTCTCCTATTTAATTAAAAATGTCTGAAGAGACATTTTAACCTAAGACTTATCATCTTCTTAACTCTAGCCTCTCACCACCGCCGCTGCCACCGAAAATCATCACACGGCGGTGCTTGGTCTCCAAACCCTACTAAAATCGAACCACAAACTCCTCTCAACCTCGTTGTCTCAAGTCTTCACTTCATTCACTTCAAGCCCCCCTGAAACCGTTCAAATCCCAAACTCAAAAGGGCGGAACCCTAGCGCCGCCCACTTTTTCCAGTGGCGTCGCCGTCGCCAAGTGACCTTAAACTAACACCCTTGAATCCTTCTGCCCTCCTCATGCCAAAACTCCAGTTTATCCCTTTCGAATCCTTGTCGAATCGGTTCGACCCTTTAAAGTCAAGGCCAAATCAACTCATACGAGGACCTTTCCTAGTATCCGTGAATATCAGGGCACATCATTTGCCCATGCCCTAATAGAGATTTTCAAGTCAAAATGGTGAGTTTTCTTTCTTTTATTTTTATTTCTTTGTCTGTTTATTTTTTGTTTCTTTTCAATCTTTCTTCTTTTCTTTTTCTATTTGAGTAGTCAAGTTGCAGCCCTTCTTCTTTGTTTCTTTTAGTCTGATGTGTTCGAATTGATAGTTGTGGTTTGTTTTGATAAAAATTGTTATTCAATCGAATCGTAGTCACGAGCATGAATAATGTTTTTTTTTATTTTATCATGTTCTTTCATTAACTAAAAAACTTGGGATTTTGACCTAATTAGACTACAAGAATAGTTAAAATCAGTAAGTTTCTTCTTGGGTTTTTGATTTTATTTTGTTCATGATCAATTCTGATCATGTGATTGTTTTGATTTTTAGTTTAATATAATTGTTTTGATTTGGTTTATGGTTAATCCTGTTTTGTGATTTCTGATTGTAGTTTAATTTTGCTTAGATATGCGTTTTTGTTTCATTGATTTTAATTTTTCACTAATTACTTATTTTTTGTTGTTACTTGGTAACTATTAGTTTTATTTTGGTTGGATATAGCTGAATTAGGATTCTTTGAGTTTAACTATAGTCAATTTAACTAGGGCAAAAGGGCTAGGCTAGTCTTAGTAATTAGAGATTAAAAGAAAGGGTAATATAGGTAGTTTATAGAAGGAATCCCTTCATAACTGATTTGGAAACCCCTAGAAAATTCTAGATGGGGTTCCAATTAGAATTTTAGGAATTAAAATGCAGTAACTTGGGTAACAAGCCAAAACCTTGGGGACTAATCAATAAAAAATGAAAATAAAGGGGCAAGGGGGTAAATGCAAAATCTGAAAATTTTCCCTAGTTTCTGCCTATAAAAGGCAGTCCCTATTGCCTTCTTTCACCAGTTTGGCATCTGTAAATTCTCCCCCCAAAAGTTTCTACAGGTTTTGAGATCTGAAATTTGAATTTCTTAAATTCAAAAACTCAAATTTGAAATCCTTCTAGATCGAAACCTTCTAAAAACAAAAAAAACACAAAAACTCCAAAGATTATTCTATTGAAGTCTCTTAGATCAATTGCTAATTTCAGCTCCTACATTCGAGTTTCTATCTTAGATTAAAGATGAAAATGACATGAAATTTCTAGTGTCTAGTTGCTGAAGTTTTTAGATGTTTCCTGGGTTAATTTTGAGTGTGTTTGGGTTCAATCAAGGCTGTTCTAGGTGTTTTTATTGGTGTTGTTCATCTATCATTTGTTCCTGGGCTTTAGTGATATTGTTTTGGGTTCCAAATTGTTCCCCTGCTGCTGTGACCTGCAGTTTGACACTGCTATTTACTCAATCTGCTGCTGATTTCTCCTTCTTCTTATTGTGTTTCAATTTCTAGGTACACACCTTCAATCTACCCTGATGTGGTTTTCGAATTGGAAATGGAATAAAACACATACATGAACTTGCTTCCTGATACATGCTCAATGAATTCATTGTACATCAGTAGTTTTATGGACGCAATTAACACATGTATTTGACTAGTATAACTTTAGCTTTGATTTGTATTTACATGAACAATGGACTGTGTACTGGATGTATTTTCTATTAGCTTGCTTCATTGATTAATTTGGACCGGATTTTTAAGTTGATGATTAGTTCAAACATAGGAATGCTTGAGATGCACTGTGATTTACCTCTGTACTTGCCTATAAGTTCACTTCAGATATCTACTATCAGATTTTATTTGTTACTTAATTGGACTATGTATAATTCAGGTATTAATTCATAGAAGGACTAGGTAACTCATATTAGGTTTTATTATTGTAGATGTTACAATCTTGTTGCTTAAAGTTTAGAAGATCTGCAAAAAATATAAATATATCCAAACATTTGCATCTTAGTTCCAAATCTGTTATTGATTACATGTTATCCACATATTTGCCATTAAAAGTGATAGTAAAAGTATGGATTTAGAAGCTAAAGTGTTAATTAATTAATGCCAAACCTTGAGTAGATGATCAAGTCCTTAATCTTATATTTACGTTTTACAGTAGTGATACCTTCAGCCATTTGAGTTATGAAAGGAACTGGGCCAACTTTGGTCCAACTAGTTTAATAAGGGGTCAAAGTATAGTAAGCCCAAGGCCGATATACTGGGCAATCCACTAAGGACAGGATGTTTTTTTTTCTAATTTGGTCTTGCACTCATTTTCGCTCCTCTTGAGCCGGTTTTGAAGCCCAAATGCTAGAATTATTTGAAGTAATTGGTTTAATTCGCAAATATAATTTCGGGTCTTCCAAGTTAAGTAGCACATTTGGATTAAGAGGCTTTCCTCTTTTTTAAGTGTGGACTTGAACTTGAGGCCCCAATGCTAATTAATTAGATTTTTTTGGAGACAATCTTTAATAGAAAATCGTAAATCTTTTAGGTTGCCCTTTTAAATAAAAACGAGGTGTGCCGTGCCAAAAAAAAATTCATAAATTGTGTGGCCCTCTTTAAATGGTTATATTAAAATACTTAGAATTCGGAGCGTGCCATTTAAAAATTTTCATGGCCTCCCGCAAAGATAACAATACGTTAGTCGCTTTAGGCGCGCTCTTTAATAATTTTACCTTCCTAAATCCGGGTGTGCATTTCATGCGATCCAAATCCAAATCCTAAAACGTTGAATAAAATATATGAAGGATTTGGGTGCATTTCATGTGACGTAATCCGAAAACATATATTAAACGATGTTCAATTTCCTAAAATTAATTAAAAATTGGTAAATAATGCTAAAAATGCGCAATAGGATGACATGTAAAAAATCAGATTTTTAGACATTTATAATAGTTTAAGTGACCATGCTAGAACCACGGGATTCGGGGATGCATAACACCTTCCCTCGGGTCAACAGAATTTCTTACTTAGAATTTTTGGTACGCAGACTCCAATTGGGAAGTCAAAATTTTTCTCGATTTGGGATTCAAGTTAAACCGGTAACTTGGGACACCAAAATCCAAACATATCCCAAGTGACGACTCTAAATAAATAAATAATCTCATTTCGAATAATGTTATTTTAAATAGAAAAAACTCCCTTATACACTATCCTTCGGGGTTGGTATGAAAAAAAAGAGGTGTGACAGCTCCAGGAGGGGTTTCTTTACCTCCTCTCAAGGCCTGAAACAAGGAGACCCTCTATCTCCCTCTTTTTTTATCATTGCGGTTGAAGTCCTCACTAGATCTCTCGACAATCTCACTTCTAATCCTGACTTCACTCCTTTCCACATGAATCAAAGAGGCCCCAAAATCAATCACCTTACATATACGGATGATGTTGTAATTTTTAGTGGGGCCAACAATAAGTCTATAAGACTCATCATGAAGCAGATTAATAAATATGAGAAGGACTCCGGGCAAAAATTTAACAAAAAAAGAAGTTTTTTCCTCAGTGACCCTAAAGCAAGAGCCCACAGAATCAATAGAATGAGGGAAGCCACTGGTTTTATGAACAAAAAATTTCCATTCAATTACCTTGGTTGTCCATTATATGTGGGGAGAAAGAAAATTTCCTATTTCGATCTAATGGTAGACAAAATCACTAAGATATTGAATGAATGGCAAGTGTCACGACCCAATTTAGGATCGTGATCGGCGCTTAGGAGCAAGTGCCCCCACGTAAGCCTCATCGTTAATTTTTACAGAAAATCGGGCAGAGTTTCACCTGTTTTTGGACCATCCCAAAAATTTTCTATCTCAAATGAGCAACCAAGCAACCTAATAACAATTCAACTGGAAATTGACAACTTACCAATTAGCAGAAATAAGTCTCCACCATTACTAATCAACAACTAACAACCAGAATTACTAATCTACCTCCAACTTTTATAATAAAGGACGATACTCAACATAAGACTAATAGCAAAATAATACTCATGACACTAAAAGAATGACTATGGAGCGACTCTAAGATTTTAATGAAACGACCATAACAATTTATAAAAATCTCCGCCCATGCGAACAAGTGCAAGGCTCACCAAGAATTCTCAACCTGTGCGCTCTAATTAACGAAATCCTCGCTTGCGTCAACTGGTGTCTCTGTAAAAAAAAAATTAGCGGGGAATGAGTCGCTAGTTCAGTGAGTAATAACACTTAACCACAACCAATTTTATTTGGGGACAAGTTAGAAACATGGTAGTATATCAAAGATAAAATAACATAAAAATGCCCTTTCAGAAATAATAAATAATTTTTAGTCTCATCACACTTTTCTTGTAGTATAATAATTAATAATTCAGTAATAAGCTTGGTAACCACTGTATAATATCAGTATTCACAATTTGGGAGGTTTCAATGAACGGATCATGTAATCGGTATAACTATTGACTTCCTTGCAAGAAGTCATATATATCGGTAGTCCCTACTCTAGGGAAATCGGTAACGGTATACTAGTTCTACCTTCCCACTAGCAAGGGATATAATGGTAATCTGTAATTACAAGGTGCACCAGGTCTAACAAACCCGTCGTTAGCTACGGGATCCTTCAAAGTCTACTTCCATATATACTTGTCTCTGTAATCCGTATGTACTCGTAGAAAATATTTTAAAACAGTATAGGGCATTTTTGTGCTTATCAAATCATATAATTTCTTTTTGATAACAGTAAATTCAAGTAACGGTACAACAAATCTAGTGACAACGAAAATATTAAAACCACGGTATTCATCTCAAATAACTATTTTGGTATCATATCGGGTAAAAGTCTTGTCCCACATGCAACTCAAAATAATTGGTAACATATTCATATTAAAATTATGTGTAAATCATGCAAGTTATGAAAACACAAATTGCAGTAAGATTACTACTCATAGTACTCGTGCCGAAATACCAAATGCTTACCTCGAGCAATTCGTACAAATTCCTCCAATCAATCTATAATTACATAATATCGATCTCATATTAATTTTCTTATTTAGGCTAATTCATAGATATTTTATAAAACTCAATCATTGGAGTTCATGTTTGAATCTTAATTTGTGAATTTATATTTACACAATGCTATGAGTAATTTAAATTAGTCCATAAAATTTTGTAAATTAAAAGGTATTTATATTTAATCATAGAACTAGTCCATAATTCTATCAATTTTAAACTATTTAATACAATTTATTCCTCTAGAAGTAGACCTATCATTGCTTAAACCAAACCCTTATAACCTTGTTATCTCCATAGTAATTGTCTATTTCTTTTTATATAAAAGAAAGTTGATATTGAATTCTTTTGTACCACATGAAATTGCATAAATATAGTAAAATAATTCAATATATTAGAGGAAGAAGGTTAACCTCTTGAGTCGAATATTTTTAATTTCAACTCCCAATTCTTCTTAAGGCCTTTGCCCAAAGCTTTCTTCTTCTTCTTCTTTTCTTTTCTTTTCCCTTTTTTTTTTTTCCGAAACCCCCTGCTCTTGTTCTCCTTTTTTGCAGCTTGCTGCTTTCCCCCTTATGTTTTTCTAATGTTTTTCCATAGAATGGCTTCGTGCCCTTTTAAGATTCTTATTCTTCTCTTTTTTTGTTTTTTTGTCATGACATGGGCTAAGCCCACTTTATTCTATCTCCTTTTGTTTTGATTATTTTGTTTCATTATTTGTTTTTCTTTGTAGTTACCTTCTTAATGTTATTATTATTATTATGACCAATATACCCATTTAAAAAATATAAGGTATTACATCCTCCTCACCTTATGAAATTCGGTTCCCGAATTTAACTCAAGTATGTACCTATAGACTGAAACAAATGGGGGTACTTGATTCGCATAGTATCTTCTATTTCCCAAGTAGTTTCTTCAGTTGTATGATTTCTCCATAAAACTTTAACGAACACAATTTGTTTTGACCGTAACTTTCTTAGTTGTCTATCAACAATTGTCGTCGGCTCCTCATCGTAAGACAACTTCTCATCAAGCGGTATAGTTGGTGATTCAAGCACCTGAGATGAGTCTGATATATATTTTCTTAGCATTGAGACGTGAAACACTGGATGAATAAAGGACAACTCAGGAGAAAGTGCCAAACGGTAAGCCACAACTCCCACTCGGTCTAGTATCTCATACGGCCCTATAAACCTGGGGCTTAGCTTGCCTCTTTTCCAAAACTGCATCACACCTTTCATAGGGGATATTCGTAGGAACACTTTGTCCCAATTATGAACACTAAATCTCTTCTTCTCTTATCAGCATAAGACTTTTGTCTACTTTGAGCTGCAACCAATCTCTGTCTGATCAACTGGACCTTGTCCATAGCTTCTTCTACTAGGTCGGGTCCCAATAAGTTAGTCTTACCAGCTTCAAACCATCCAATAGGAGAACGATATCTTCTACCATACAATGCTTCATGCGGTGCCATTTGAATACTGGAATGAAAGCTATTGTTGTAAGCAAATTCAGCTAAAGGTAGATAAGTATCCTAACTACCTCCAAACTCAAGAATGCAAGCTCTCAACATATCCTCCAAGATCTGTATAGTACGTTCAGATTGCCCATCTGTCTGTGGATGAAATGCAGTACTAAGATCTACTCGTGAACCCAATGCTTCTTGAAAAGATTTCCAAAAGCGTGAGGTAAATTGTGATCCTCTATCGGAGATGATGGATATTGGGACTCCGTGAAGCCGGACAATTTCGTTCATAAATATCTGTGCATACTTGACTCCACCATATGCAGTCTTCACTGACAAAAAGTGTGCTAATTTCGTCAGTTGATCTGCAATCACCCATACCAAGTCATGACTTTTAAGGGTTCGTGGTAGACCGGTGATAAAATCCATAGTAATTCTTTCCCATTTCCACTATGGAATCTCAATTTGTTGTAGTAGTCCTGCGGGTCATTGATGCTCAGCCTTGACCTGCTGACAAGTTAAACAACTAGAAACAAGGTTAGCAACATCTTTCTTCATACCTTCCCACCAATAAAATTGCTTCAGGTCATTGTACATTTTTGTGGATCCAGGATGTATAGTGTATTTAGACTTGTGGGCTTCTTCAAGAATAGCATGTCTCAACCCATCTACGTCTGCTACACATAGCCTGTCACCCGTTTGAAGAACACCATCACTTTCAACAATCATATCCTTGCTTTTACCAGCTAAGACCTCATCTCTATATTTACATAATCGTTCATCCTCATATTGGGTGGCCTTAATGCGCTCAATTAATGAAGACTCAGCCTAAGCACAAGCCAACAATGCCTCTGAATTTCCGACACTAAATCTGATACCTGTACCTTCTAGTCTTTGAATATCTTTGGCCAAAAGTCTCTTTGTAGGGGCTATATATGCCAAACTCCCCAAAGTTTTTCTACTCAATGCATTATCCACCACATTGGCTTTTCCAGGATGGTACAAAATAGAAGAATCATAGTCTTTGAGTAGTTCCATCCAACGACGCTGCCAAAGATTTAGATCTCTCTACTGGAAGATATACTTCAGACTTTTATGGTCAGTATAAATCCCAAAAGTTTCGACATATAGATAATGTCTCCAAATTTTTAGAGCAAATACCACTGCATCCATCTCCAAATCATATGTAGGATAGTTTTGTTCGTGCTTTTTCAATTGTCTTGAAGCATAAGCTATAACACGACCATTTTGTATGAGAACACATCCTAATTCCACCCTCGATGGTAAGGCTAATATTGGTGCAATTGTCAAACGTGTTTTAAGTTTTTGAAAGCTCTGCTCACATTCCTCCGCCCACTGAAACTTTGCATTTTTCCGTGTTAGCTTGGTCAGCGGCGCTGCTATTCTAGAGAAATCCTGCACAAAATGCCTGTATTAGCCTGCTAAGCCTAAAAAGCTGCGAATCTCTATAGGAGAAGTAGGTCTGGGCCATTTCTGCACAGCTTTAGTCTTCTTAGGATCTACCATAATTCCATCCTTGGATACAACATGCCCCAAAAATACTACCAAGCATACCTAGTCCTGAAAGCAGTCTTCATAATATCATAACCCTTGATCTTCAACTGGTGATAGCCTGAACGAAGATCAATCTTGGAGAATAACCTTGCCCCTTGAAGCTGGTCAAATAAATCATCAATACGAGGCAGGGGATACTTGTTCATCGCCGTTAATTTGTTCAATTGCTTGTAGTCAATGCACATTCTCATTGTTCCATCTTTCTTCTTCACAAATAGGACCGGTGCACCTCACGGTGATACACTCGGACGAATGAACCCCTTATCTAGGAGTTCCGGAAGCTGCTCCTTCAACTCTTTCAACTCTGCTGGTGCCATACGATAGGGAGGAATAGAAATGGGCTGAGTGCCCGGCATCAGGTAAATACCAAAGTCAATATCCCTGTCCGGCGGCATGCCCGGTAGATCTGCAGGGAATACATCAGGGAACTCTCTCACAACAGGAACAGAATGGAGACTGGGAGTCTCAGCTCCCACATCCCTCACAAAATCCAAATATGTTAGATAACCTTTCCCAGCCATACGCTGGGCCTTCAGGAAAGAAATTACCCTACTGGGCACATAGTAAGTCATACCACGCCACTCGATCCTCGGAATACCCGGTAAAGCTAACATGACTATCTTAGCACGACAGTCCAGGATAGCATGACATGGAGATAACTAGTCCATGCCTAGAATAACATCAAAATACACCATGATCAATAGCAATAGATCAACTCGGGTCTCCAGACCCCCAATAGTCACTAAACACGACCGATATACATGGTCTACAATAATAGTATCACCTATCGGGGTAGATACATGAACAGGTAAACCAAGACACCACTGGGTCATACCCAAATGATAAGAAAAATAAGAACACACATAGGAATAGGTGGAACCAGGATCAAACAAAATTAAGGCATCCCTGTGGGAGACTGAAATAATACCTGTGATAACAGCATCCGAAGCAGTAGCATCTGATCTGCCCTGAAGAGCATAGAAGCGGGCCTGACCACCACCCGATAGGCCTCCCCCTCTGAGGTGACCCCTGACTGCCTGACTTTCACCCCTAGCTGGCAGGGCGGGCGCTGAAGATACTGGGCCAGAAGATGAGGGATGACCCCTCTGCTGCGATGAACTGGCCGCACGGTGAGGACACTCCCTCCGCATATTCCCGAACTCACCACACTCGTAGAAACTCCTGGGTTCTGTGAATTGGGACCGAAGGGAACCCACGCGCTAGAGTGGCTAGCTGATGCACTCGGCCTGGAAGAACCCTGAACAGATGGAGCATGAGACGAACTCTGTGCTGGAAGAGCACTGAGAGATGGCTAGCTCTGCTGAGAGCCCTGATAACCACAACCAGAAGATCCACCACGATACTCAGGTCCAGATGACTGTGCGGTCCTGAAAGAACATCCCCAGCCCTGCAGAAACTGGACCCTCGAAGGAGCGCCACTATGACTACCAGAACCTCGAGACCTCTTGGCCTCCCTCTCCTCACGACCCAGGCGGCGAACTGACTCAATATCCTGAGCTATATCCACCATCTTCTCAAAAGTAGCACCCAACACTCTCTCTCTAATCATAAGAATACGGAGAGGGTAGTGGAGACCATCAACAAAACACCGGATATGCTCACGGTCCGTCGGGACCAACCAACCTGTATGCCGAGATAACTCAGAAAACCTTATCTCATATTGTGTCACTGACATCTCTCCCTGCTTTAGCCCCTCAAACTGTCTGTGCAACTCCTCTCTACGGGACTACGCTACATACTTCTCCAGGAAGAGAGTGGAGAATTGCTGCCAGGTCAAAGGTGCTACACCAACTGGCCTTCGCCGCTCATACGCCTTCCACTATGTGAAGGCCGCTCCAGTGAACTGAAATGTAGTGAGAGACACACCGCTGGTCTCAAGAATCCCCGCTGTGCGTAGCATCCACTAACATATATCAAGAAAACCCTGGGCATTCTCACCTCAGCTCCACTAAATGTCGGAGGCTAGAGTCTACCAAACCTTTCGAGGCGACGGTGCTCATCCTCGGGCATAACTGGAACCCTGTACTCCTGAGCTGGTAACACTGGCTGAGCTGGAGCTGCCTTTGGAGTCTGTAACCCATGTAATCCCTTCTCAGGCATGCGAACAACGAGGGTCTGATTGCCTCCCCCAGCCTGTAAAGTAGTTGTTGCTGCTGTGGTGGCAGAGACAACCTGAGCCAGACCTGTACAAACTGTCAATATTTGGGCCAATGTCTCCTGGAGACCCGGTATCACAATGGGCACAGCTGGTGCCTGAACTGGCGCTGCTGGAGCCTGGTCCTGAGCTGGGGCAACTAAAGGATCCACAGGTGTTGCCTCTAATGCCCTGCCTCTACCACGGCCACGACCACGACCGCGTCCACGGCCTCTAGTAGCCTCAGTGGGTGGTAATGGTGGTAGTCTGCAACATCCGGTAGCACGAGTTCTTGCCATCTGCAAGAGAATAGAATACAAAAGTTTAGTTCTCGGATCAACACAGTCGCACGACAAGAACTTCAAGAATATGAAGCTTTTCCTTAGGGTTCTACAGCCTCTCGAGGATAGGTAGAGACATCTCCGTACCGATCCGCAAGACTTTACTAAACCGACTCATGGCTCACGAGACCTAGTAACCTGGCTATGATACCAACTTGTCATGACCCCCAATTAACGAATGAAAGCTATTGTTGTAAGCAAATTCAGCTAAAGGTAGATAAGTATCCTAACTACCTCCAAACTCAAGAATGCAAGCTCTCAACATATCCTCCAAGATCTGTATAGTACGTTCAGATTGCCCGTCTGTCTGTGGATGAAATGCAGTACTAAGATCTACTCGTGAACCCAATGCTTCTTGAAAAGATTTCCAAAAGCGTGAGGTAAATTGTGATCCTCTATCGGAGATGATGGATATTGGGACTCCGTGAAGCCGGACAATTTCGTTCATAAATATCTGTGCATACTTGACTCCACCATATGCAGTCTTCACTGACAAAAAGTGTGCTAATTTCGTCAGTTGATCTGCAATCACCCATACCAAGTCATGACTTTTAAGGGTTCGTGGTAGACCGGTGATAAAATCCATAGTAATTCTTTCCCATTTCCACTATGGAATCTCAATTTGTTGTAGTAGTCCTGCGGGTCGTTGATGCTCAGCCTTGACCTGCTGACAAGTTAAACAACTAGAAACAAGGTTAGCAACATCTTTCTTCATACTTTCCCACCAATAAAATTGCTTCAGGTCATTGTACATTTTTGTGGATCCAGGATGTATAGTGTATTTAGACTTGTGGGCTTCTTCAAGAATAGCATGTCTCAACCCATCTACGTCTGCTACACATAGCCTGTCACCCGTTTGAAGAACACCATCACTTTCAACAATCATATCCTTGCTTTTACCAGCTAAGACCTCATCTCTATATTTACATAATCGTTCATCCTCATATTGGGTGGCCTTAATGCGCTCAATTAATGAAGACTCAGCCTAAGCACAAGCCAACAATGCCTCTGAATTTCCGACACTAAATCTGATACCTGTACCTTCTAGTCTTTGAATATCTTTGGCCAAAAGTCTCTTTGTAGGGGCTATATATGCCAAACTCCCCAAAGTTTTTCTACTCAATGCATTATCCACCACATTGGCTTTTCCAGGATGGTACAAAATAGAAGAATCATAGTCTTTGAGTAGTTCCATCCAACGACGCTGCCAAAGATTTAGATCTCTCTACTGGAAGATATACTTCAGACTTTTATGGTCAGTATAAATCCCAAAAGTTTCGACATATAGATAATGTCTCCAAATTTTTAGAGCAAATACCACTGCATCCATCTCCAAATCATATGTAGGATAGTTTTGTTCGTGCTTTTTCAATTGTCTTGAAGCATAAGCTATAACACGACCATTTTGTATGAGAACACATCCTAATTCCACCCTCGATGGTAAGGCTAATATTGGTGCAATTGTCAAACATGTTTTAAGTTTTTGAAAGCTCTGCTCACATTCCTCCGCCCACTGAAACTTTGCATTTTTCCGTGTTAGCTTGGTCAGCGGCGCTGCTATTCTGGAGAAATCCTGCACAAAATGCCTGTATTAGCCTGCTAAGCCTAAAAAGCTGCGAATCTCTATAGGAGAAGTAGGTCTGGGCCATTTCTGCACAGCTTTAGTCTTCTTAGGATCTACCATAATTCCATCCTTGGATACAACATGCCCCAAAAATACTACCAAGCATACCTAGTCCTGAAAGCAGTCTTCATAATATCATAACCCTTGATCTTCAACTGGTGATAGCCTGAACGAAGATCAATCTTGGAGAATAACCTTGCCCCTTGAAGCTGGTCAAATAAATCATCAATACGAGGCAGGGGATACTTGTTCATCGCCGTTAATTTGTTCAATTGCTTGTAGTCAATGCACATTCTCATTGTTCCATCTTTCTTCTTCACAAATAGGACCGGTGCACCTCACGGTGATACACTCGGACGAATGAACCCCTTATCTAGGAGTTCCGGAAGCTGCTCCTTCAACTCTTTCAACTCTGCTGGTGCCATACGATAGGGAGGAATAGAAATGGGCTGAGTGCCCGGCATCAGGTAAATACCAAAGTCAATATCCCTGTCCGGCGGCATGCCCGGTAGATCTGCAGGGAATACATCAGGGAACTCTCTCACAACAGGAACAGAATGGAGACTGGGAGTCTCAGCTCCCATATCCCTCACAAAATCCAAATATGTTAGATAACCTTTCCCAGCCATACGCTGGGCCTTCAGGAAAGAAATTACCCTACTGGGCACATAGTCAGTCATACCACGCCACTCGATCCTCGGAATACCCGGTAAAGCTAACATGACTATCTTAGCATGACAGTCCAGGATAGCATGACATGGAGATAACTAGTCCATGCCTAGAATAACATCAAAATACACCATGATCAATAGCAATAGATCAACTCGGGTCTCCAGACCCCCAATAGTCACTAAACACGACCGATATACAAGGTCTACAATAATAGTATCACCTATCGGGGTAGATACATGAACAGGTAAACCAAGACACCACTGGGTCATACCCAAATGATGAGAAAAACAAGAACACACATAGGAATAGGTGGAACCAGGATCAAACAAAATTAAGGCATCCCTGTGGCAGACTGAAATAATACCTGTGATAACAGCATCCGAAGCAGTAACATCTGATCTGCCCTGAAGAGCATAGAAGCGGGCCTGACCACCACCCGATAGGCCTCCCCCTCTGAGGTGACCCCTGACTGCCTGACTTTCACCCCTAGCTGGCAGGGCGGGCGCTAAAGATACTGGGCCAGAAGATGAGGGATGACCCCTCTGCTGTGATGAACTGGCCGCACGGTGAGGACACTCCCTCCGCATATGCCCGAACTCACCACACTCGTAGAAACTCCTGGGTGCTGTGAATTGGGACCGAAGGGAACCCCACGCGCTAGAGTGGCTAGCTGATGCATTCGGCCTGGAAGAACCCTGAACAGATGGAGCATGAGACGAACTATGTGCTGGAAGAGCACTGAGAGATGGCTGGCTCTGCTGAGAGCCCTGATAACCACAACCAGAAGATCCACCACGATACTCAGGTCTAGCTGACTGTGCGGTCCTGAAAGAACATCCCCAGCCCTGCAGAAACTGGACCCTCGAAGGAGCGCCACTATGACTACCAGAACCTCGAGACCTCTTGGCCTCCCTCTCCTCACGACCCAGGCGGCGAACTGACTCAATATCCTGAGCTATATCCACCACCTTCTCAAAAGTAGCACCCAATGCTCTCTCTCTAATCATAAGAATACGGAGAAGGTAGTGGAGACCATCAACAAAACACTGAATATGCTCACGGTCCGTTGGGACCAACCAACCTGCATGCCGAGATAACTCAGAAAACCTCATCTCATATTGTGTCACTGACATCTCTCCCTGCTTTAGCCCCTCAAACTGTCTGTGCAACTCCTCTCTACGGGACTACGCTACATACTTCTCCAGGAAGAGAGTGAAGAATTGCTGCCAGGTCAAAGGTGCTACACCAACTGGCCTTCGCCGCTCATACGCCTTCCACTATGTGAAGGCCGCTCCCGTGAACTGAAATGTAGTGAGAGACACACCGCTGGTCTCAAGAATCCCCGCTGTGCGGAGCATCCACTAACATATATCAAGAAAACCCTGGGCATTCTCACCTCAGCTCCACTAAATGTCGGAGGCTGGAGTCTACCAAACCTCTCGAGGCGACGGTGCTCATCCTCGGGCATAACTGGAACCCTGTACTCCTGAGCTGGTAACACTGGCTGAGCTGGAGCTGCCTTTGGAGTCTGTAACCCATGTAATCCCTTCTCAGGCATGCGAACAACGAGGGTCTGATTGCCTCCCCCAGCCTGTAAAGTAGCTGTTGCTGCTGTGGTGGCAGAGACAACCTGAGCCAGACCTGTACAAACTGTCAATATTTGGGCCAATGTCTCCTGGAGACCCGGTATCACAATGGGCACAGCTGGTGCCTGAACTGGCGCTGCTGGAGCCTGGTCCTGAGCTGGGGCAACTAAAAGATCCACAGGTGTTCCCTCTAATGCCCTGCCTCTACCACAGCCACGACCATGACTGCGTCCACGGCCTCTAGTAGCCTCAGTGGGTGGTAATGGTAGTAGTCTGCCACATCCGGTAGCACGAGTTCTTGCCATCTGCAAGAGAATAGAATACAAAAGTTTAGTTCTCGGATCAACACAGTCGCACGACAAGAACTTCAAGAATATGAAGCTTTTCCTTAGGGTTCTACAGCCTCTTGAGGATAGGTAGAGACATCTCCGTACCGATCCGCAAGACTTTACTAAACCGACTCATGAATCACGAGACCTAGTAACCTGGCTATGATACCAACTTGTCATGACCCCCAATCCCGGTCGTGATGGCGCCCAATACAATGCTAGGCAAGCCCGACCATTTCAACACTCTCAACACACGTAAAAAACTCATTACCAATTAATAGAGTTAATTTACCAGTTTAACATGATTTCAATCCGTGATAATGGATAAAAAAGTGCAGAAAACCATTAGAAGTACCGATACAACTCCCAAAAGATCTGGTGTCACGAGTCTAAAGCCTCTAAATACAACTGAGTAGTAGCCTATACATATGAAAGTCTTGAAATGCGAAAATAAATGGGATAAGGGGTGAAATCGGGTCCTGCGGTTGCCATGCAGCTACCTCGATAACCCCGGTTATAGTCTAGACAGCAAGAAAACAACTCCACTATGCCTCCGGGATGCCTGTATCTGCACACATGGTCCAGGAAGTAAAGTGAGTACTCCGACTCAGTGAGTAATAGCAATAAATAACGACTGAAGATAAGAAAACTCGTAGAAACACTACACAGTTCTATAACAAACAGTAAATGTTGTAAACAGCAGCTAAGTGAGGAAAAACAGGTGAATATCCCTCAACCAATACACTGCACGCTTACTCCTCTCAAGGTTCGATAATTTATATACACAGTTGCGGCGTACAGCCCGATCCGTACCGTATATCCATATATATATGTATACTTTTTTGGCGTGCATCCCGATCTAGTAATAGTATGTACTGCTGTGGCGTGCATCCCGATCCAATAATAGAAGTCGATTTCGCTCACTAGGGATGTGCAGACTCTCGAGGGGCTCCTACAGCCCAAGCGCTATAATAATGCGGCGTGCAGTCCGTTCCATATAATATATATATATATATATATATATATATATATATCATTGCGGCATGCAGTCTGATCTGTATAATATACTACTGCGGCGTGTAGTCCGATCCATACATGGATATGTATATACTACTGCGGCGTGCAGCCCGATCCGGTATATATCAAATACCCTCACTATGGGATCCTTGACCCCTCTCATTCAATACAGACGGTCGCTCGGGTTCCCTCGGCTAAGACAGGGTTCCCAACCCCATGTATTTCTCATTTGGAGTGCCATTTTCTAAAGCCAGTTTATATTATGTTTATCAGTTAAGAACATGACTGAGAGTGTGATTTCAGCAAGTAAAGTGAGGTCAACTAGCACAACATACCCCCTAAGGGTTCTACAGATCGGCACAAGGCCCCAAATATGGCAACTAGCCCAAAATATACCGATATTAATTTAGTCTCAGTCAAAAATACAGTAGAGTTATCAATCGGGATGGACGAGTCCAAATCCCCAACAGTAACAAACCTCACACCTATCATACAGCGCGTGTCTCATCTTAACATAGCACCACGTAGTGTAAATCCGGGGTTTCAAACCCTCAGAACATCATTTATAACCATTACTCACCTCAAGCCGGCCGAAATCCAATCTCGCCCTGCACTTCCCTCGTAAATCAACCTCCTCGTGTGTAGAATCTGGTCAAAATCACATGGAATATATCACAATAGGCTAAGGGAACATAACCCAATAAAAAAGGCTCGAAAATTATCAAAAATCACGAAGTTGGCAAAACCCAAGCCCCGGTCCCACTTCTCGAAAAATTACGAAATTTAAATCATCGGATTCCTCGTCTCGCCACGAGTCCGTATATATCAAATTTATCAAAATCGGAGTTCAAATGCCCCCTCAAATCCCAAATTTTCATTTCAAAACTCAAGCCCTAGTTCTTCAAATTTTCACCCAATTTTCCAAGAATTAAATGTTGATTCTTCAATAAAATAGCATTTCTAGGTCACGAAACTTACCTCTAATAAATTCCTGTTAAAATTCTCTTCAATTTCCACCAAAAAGCTCTTAAGGTAGTCAATAATGGAGGAAATAATGAATGGGTCGCGAATGAAATATCATAAATAAACCCTTCTGCCCAGCTATATTTCTTCTATGCGAACGTGAGGGCCCTCTCGCGTTCGTGATGAACAAAAATCCCACTGACCGATTTAACCCTTCGTGAACGCGTACCACTGGATGTGAATGCGATGCTTCAGTTCCTAACACTACGTGAACGCGAGCCTTGTGCGCATTCGCGAAGAACAAATCACACGGGCCTCAACCTTCTTATACGCGAATGCGATACTCCAAACGCGAACGCGATGCACAGGGACCTCCTCTTACACGAACGTGACTCCCTCATACCGAATGCGATGAACAACTAGGCAGGGCCTCCAGGACCTTCTACGCGAATGTGAGGCCATTATCGTGAACACAATGGCCCAGAAAACACAACTACGTGAATGCAAAGGGCACATCCGCGAACGCGAAGGCCAAAAGCCTGCTGCACTGACTGCTGCATTTTCTGCAATTTTCAAAGTCCAAAATCTTTCGTTTAGCCATCGAAAATCACCTCGAGGCCCCCGGGACCTCAACCAAAAGCATCAACCTATCCCAAAACATCATACGAACTTGTTCCAATCATCAAGGAACATCAAAAAACACAAAAATCATCCGTTCACATCGGATTCAAGCCCAAGTTTCTCCAATACTTCTGAAACACACATTCGATCAAAACACCTCCGAATGACCTTAAATTTTATCCGCACATCCAAAATTACCTAACGGGGTTACTACAAGTCTCGGAATTCCATTCTGACCCCCGGATCAAAATTTTACCTACCAACCGAAATTCGCCAAAATACTAACTTCGCTAATTCAAGCCTAATTCTACACCGGACCTCCAAAACCAATTCCGATCGTACTCCTAAGTCACAAATCATCCCCCGAAGCTAACCGAATCACCATAATTCATATCCGAGCCCTCTAACTAAATGGTCAACTTTCGGTTGACTTTTCTAAAACAAGCTTCCTTCAAAGAGACTAAGTGTCTCATTTCCATCTAAAACCAACCCAATTCGACTCGATCGCCTCAAATACCAATAATGAAGCATAAAGAAATATAACATGAGGTAAACGGGGTGGTAACTCACGTGACGACGGGCCGGGTCGTCACAAAAAATAATAAAGTCGAGCAAGCAACGTAGCAAGTAAGCAAGTAGGAAAGCAAAGCATATGACACATTCCAAAGCAAATAATAGCGCGTCCTAAAACGTGGGGCCTCTTTGTGCCAGAGGTAGGCTTAACATGTTATTTGGAAGATAAATATGCCATTATGCGTCATCTCATTGCTGTAGAGTAATTAAATAATTTTTTTAAAAAGAAAAGATGGTATATAAACCACTTAAACCTCTCTTTTTGGTCGAAAGAAAGTATATTTTCATCAAAAGAATGTATAATAAAATACTTTGTCATATCTAAACTTATTGTTAATTGTGTAATTTGAAAGCTTTCATACATATAAAAAAGTTAGTCATGCTCATATTAGGATTTAATTAATTTAGAGCAAGTGTTCCACAAAATTGGCATGTTCAGTTGTTCACCCTTCAAATAATGCACATATATGTGATAAGGTGTCACTTGGGGTTGAAAATCCACTTGGACATTTAGGTAACGTTAACTAATGGATTTAATACGTAATCCACTTGGACATTTAGGTAAGGTTAACTAATGGATTTAATACGCCTCAGGTATTAAATCACCTAAGGTTAAAATGATGCATGCTCTTAAAAGAGATTTGGTTTAGCTCCATCCTGGGCTTACTAGAGTGGGTTTTTCTAGACTGGTCCTCTCCCAAGCGGACAAACTTGAGAGTGAAAAGCATGTGACTGTCGACTGCATCGCTAATCGACTTGCCCACGAAATTTTCTTAAAAGGTTTTTTTTTTAAAAGTGCACGGCCGCAAACCACGTAACCGATGAGTATGTGCATAGTGTGACTTCTCCGAAAATGGAGGAAGTGAAACAGGATGACAATTAATATAAAGCAATAAGAATGAACAATTCATATAAGGCAGTTTATCACATAAAGGTAATTCAAATAAGCATCATAAATAAATACAAACACACAAATCAATTTTTATTATTAACCTAAGTTTGTTATGGTTTAGAACCTAGAATTTCAGCAGAGTCGTCATGCTATTATACCCCATTTTACCACGGGTCAAACTAGAGTATAACATATTGGTAATTCTGAAGGTTTAAATAATTAAAGAGAGTCGCCACCTAATTATTTTAATGGTGAATTAGGACACCAATTTTAGCTAAGTAGTGTTTAAAATTAACTCTGTTTTAGGGTCTACTTAACCTTAGAGATTATGGATAAGTGTCCTAATTAATCTTATAAGGAAGATTGTAAAAACACCCTACATGATTCGCTAATTACGATTAACCGGCCAAACTTAGGTTAATTAATTAAGGCTTTGTACAATCATCAAAGAGTAAGAAAAAATATCTTCACTGAAACTTTTTAAGTCAAAACGCAAATCATTTGTAAATCTCCACTTCTGGATTTGAAAATTTAAGTCCTATAAAGCACCTGGAACAATATGAGCAAAATGTTTAAAGAAAACATCATTTCCGAAAAGTTGGATTTGAAACTAAGAAAGTTAAAAAAGCAGATGCATTTTATTATTTTGAAATGGAAAGCAGTGAAGCAGATGCATTTTTTTATTTGTTTCAAAGATACAAGGTTACCAAAGCGTGATATTAATATAAAGGATATTTAAACTTATTGCGGGAAGAAAGTGCTAAAAAGAGAGTAACTGATTTGAAACTGACTTTTCAAGTCCCAAAAATTGATGCTCTTTATCATGTGATAAAAAAAAAAATACTTATCTGGTATGATAGGAATTGAACATAATTGATTAATAAAAATCGTTATTAATCCTATGGTTGAGCGTGAGTTCCACATACAACCCCGAAACTTGAAATGGCCTTGAACATATAACACAACAACCATAAAAAGAGTACATGGGACAGATAATAGAAGAAAATATAAGAAAGATGCTATAGGTGTCCCCAAGAAATTTTCGTTTGTTTTCTTGTTATTTGGTGCATTTTAAGAAAGACGGTATAGGATATGATGACATGCTTGGGTAGTGTTGCGTCTTGCATTAAAACTCCATTTGCTCCCAAGTGTACATGCAAAAAAAAAAAAGAAAAATAAAGAATTAGCGAAATATCTTGTAGCATGAAATAGAAATTAACATATCAAATTACTAGTAAAAGTAGCCAAGTAGCTTCAGTCATTTACACATATTTTGCAGTCAACATACATGAATATATTCTAAATTAACTTTCAATTTTAAGGCTTCGTGGTAGCTAAAAATACATAAACTAATACATTTGTAAGCAAGAATTACAACTACATAATACTTGAACCGAAAGTAAAAAGAGGAGGTTGCTGACCTTCTTCGAGGCAGTGAACCGGGACTGATGAGGTCATTTCAGATCTACCACCCCTTATTTGCCGAGAATGTAAAAATGAAATCAAAATATTGAGCCACAAATTATAAATCTTGATATCAAAGGAAAAGCAATGTATGATATGAACTAAGTTTTTCGGAATTTTTTTTCCTTCTTGGTTTGGGG
>MU775280.1:14376-45062 GCA_026770625.1 Nicotiana glauca | reverse complement strand
GTCGTTTAAAATTGGCGGGCCAAATGTCGGGTTACTTGATCGGACCAAAATACCCATGTGCTAGACTTTTTTTTTGTTTTTTCCATGTGCTAGACTTATAATAAGTCTACCTTCGTAAACACGCTCAGCTATCTCCATAAACGCCCTACGCTCAGCTTTCTCCATGACCTACGCTCCGCTTTCTCCATAAACACCCGCTTTCTCCTCCTATTTCACCATAAAATCACAGAAGATTATACACAAAACGGTAATTTCTAACTAATTTTTTAGCTTTTAATCAATTGTGTGCATCTAATCACCAGCTACGGAAAACTTCCACATATCTCTGTGTTTTTGTGTGTTTGGGTGTATTTCCCCTTGACAATATATATTCGATTATTTTTGTAATAATATGTTCGAAATTTATTTTTGGTCTTAGTACTCCCTTAGTTTCAATTTATGCCAAGGTACGGAGTTTAAGAAAATAGAATACTTTTAAATTTGTGATATAAAATGAAGCACATATATTTTGTGTGGCTATAAATCATTGCATAAAGGTAAATTATTTCCAAATAAGAAAAGATGTCATTCTTTTTTACACAGACTAAAAAAGAAATATGTTCACATAAATTGAAACGGATGGAGTATTTGTTAATTTGATGATGGAACAAACTTAAAACTTCATTATGTATTATTAAGTTGAAGTGTGTCTTGAATTAGCATCTTCTATTGATAAACTTTAGAATATGGTGTTCTTAAGTTCATTGAGTGTTGTGTAAATATTAAGTTCAAAGTGTGGGATGAATTATCACCTTCTATTGAAACTTTAAGATATCATGTCTTTAATTCCATGCGTAAATATTAAGGATAAAGTATCATGAATTAGCACCTTCTATTGATTTAAAAAAGAAAAAAGAAATACCTTATAAATTATCAAAGTTCATCATTATATAACTATTGTTTGAAAGCTCAAGGGAGAACATTTTGATATTGATTAGTGTATAATTTGTATGAATTTNAAACTGCCACTCAAGAGACAGGCGTCTCCCATTCCAAAACCATTCACCAGCCTTTACTCTAGCCGCCTCTTGCCTAGAAGGGAGTTCGAACAGAAATTGGTTATGAGCTAGAGGGGTGATTCTCAGGCCCACCGTCACCTGCCACCTTTTGGTGAACCACTGTTGTATGACTTCAGGATTAAGGTTGGAGTGAAAGGAATCATTGAAGCTTCCTATCAAGCATTTTGCCAGAAATTTGGAGTTCTCTGTACAGGGTTCTCCTTCTTGTAAAGATGGTCTTTTGGGTATTTCTGCAGCAGCCAAGAAGGATCTCCCCCCTAAGTTAGCAATTTCCTTTAATTTGTAATTTGAAGCTTCCCCCAAGAATTGTAATATTTTCCCTGCGATGTCTCCCCATCCCCTGTTATAAGAAACTTCAGGAATAATGATAGCTTTTTTCGTTTCCCCTGCCCATGCTTCAATTCTGATGTATCTTCCATGGATGTTGTAATTTTGATAAACTCTATAGGTGTATGCTTGGATCTTCCTCCCCCATCTTCTATACAGATTTCCTTGGCCTCGTGAAGTTTGTTTCATTTGTTCGCATACCCATCTTAAATTGTTTTCGTCTATTTTAATCTGGCTGGAAAATCTATGGCCCCTTTCGATCCGCACATACCACCTATCAATCCCTTCACAATCTTCTAGGATTTCGAAAGACTTATTACCAATTATGAAAAAGGATTTCCTTCCCATTGGACAAATAGAATTAGGTTACTCGCGGAAATGGCCATCGAAAAAGTTAGGAGAGAGAGAGTGTAGTTGGCACATTTCCCAAGTCAGAGCAAAAAGGTTTTTAGTTTACCCCCAAGAGTATTAAGATATCATGTCCTTAATTCCATGCGTAAATATTAAGGATAAAGTATCCTGAATTAGCACCTTCTATTGATTTAAAAAAAGAAAAAAGAAATACCTTATAAATTATCAAAGTTCATCGTTATATAACTATTGTTTGAAAGCTCAAGGGAGAACATTTTGATATTGATTAGTGTATAATTTGTATGAACTCTTTCTCACATCATTATCCTTAATATAAATATCAGTTTTTCATTTGAAAAATTAAAAATAATATCAAAGTTAGAAAACTCAAAATTCAGGACAGTTAGTCCTCAATTCTTAATTAGTTGCTTAAATTTAGAAGCTCAAAAATTTAGGACACTTAGTCATAAACTTAAAGTTAGAAGGTTAAAAGCTTAAAAATTCAGGACATTTAGTCCTCAATTCGTAATTAGCAGCTCATAAGTTTAGGACTAACTTAAAGCTAGATGCTCAAAAAATCAGGACAGTTAGTCCTCAATTCCTAATTAGCTGCTTATAAGTTCAGGACAGTTAGTCCTGAACTTAAAGTTAGAAGCTAAAAATTTAGGATACTTAGTCCTGGACTTCAAGTTAAAAGGTTAAAAGCTCAAAGATTCAGGACAGTTAGTCCTCAATTCCTAATTAGCAACTTATAAATTCAGGACAGTTAGTCCTGAACTTAAAGTTAGAAAGCTCAAAAATTCAGGACAGTTAGTCCTCAATTCCCAATTAGCTGCTCATAAGTTCAGGACAGTTAGTCCAGAACTTAAAGTTAGAAGCTCAAAAAATTAGGACACTTAGTCGTGAACTTAAAGTTAGAAGGTTAAAAGTTTAAGATTCAAGACAATTAGTCTTGAATTTATAATTAGAAGCTTATAAATTCAGTACAATTAGTCCTTAATTCCTAATTAGAAGTAGAAAGTTCAAGACAGAATGTAAGCAAAAGTAACAATTTAGAAATAGTAATACATTTAGGGACTTACATTTTTCTGCTACCTTTCATTTTCTCCTTGTCCAACCACTCAATGAATTTCTTCAATAACTTTTCATCATCTTTGGCATAAGAAAAATATATTACGAGTATATTTCGATTTTATCCAGCCCGTATACTCAGCAGTATTCTCATTATGTGCCATCGATGTTCCCCATTTGTTTACCTGCGCAAATAACGATTGCAATCGCCAACTAAGCTTCTTATTTTTTTTCTCTCATCAAGGTCTTCTTCAACATTTCCTTTAACATCCATGGACAAATCTTCATCAACGCTCCCTTATGTAGTCGGAGGAGTAAGAGTAAGAAGAGCAAATGATAGACCCTCAAAATCAATACTTTCTCTCTTCTTTTCCTAGTATACGGGTTAATGAGTACATTTTTGTTTTGCTCTGCAAGCAAAACTACATATACATTAGTTTGGCTGCAAAGTTTTAATTCCAGGACACCTTGTCCTAAGAAAAAACTAAAAGTCAGGACATATTTTTTGAAATGTCCTGTCAATTTGAAGTATAAATCTAAAATTCACGACATATCTTTGTAAAATGTCCTTAAGTTCTGGAATTTGACATGGAATTATCCTAAAATTTTAGATTCTGTCACGACCCAAAAACCGATCCGATCGTAATGGCGTTTATCGCGAAACTAGGCCAGCCGACACAATTCTCAAATCAAACCATTATTCTATAAAAGTCATTTTTTAAGTCATTAATTAACAAGAAATCTCATAATATAAGTCTAGATAATCAGTATGGAATAAATACACAAGCCTGACATCGGGGTGTCACAAGTCACAAACAACTACAACTTTGTCTCAGTACAATAAAGTCTAAACAAGACTGGAAGACCATACTAAATAAATCTAGGGAAAATACAAGGGAGAAGGACAGGGCTGCGAATGTCATGCAGCTACCTTGTCGACTCCTAGACCCGCTGAATGAATTATCAAAGCTCACTATCGTGACCCGCAACTCTTGGATCTGTACAAAAGGTGCAGGGAGTAATGTGAGTATGCTAACTCAGTAAGTAATAAGAGTAAATAAAGACCGAGCAGTAAGAAAATACATAATCCACGTCATAACACCACAGTAAGTACAATGTGTTTCCAAAACAGTGTATAAATCAAATCATTTCATTAAAAATCTAGTTTACAGTATAAATCATTTGAAGGTGTGTAAAATCCGTTTAAAACATCTTTCAGCGGTTTTCAAACAAGTGATGAAACATTGAGTAGAAATGACGAAAACATAGTCGGCCCCTCGAGCAAAAACTCACTTGTATGCAGCCCCTCGGGCACAATGAATCATAAGCCGCGCCTGGGCAAATATCAATGGAACCAGCCCTTCGGGCTATCTCACAATCACTCGTATTATCAACCCTTTGGGCACAACATAAATCAATAATAGCCCCTCGGGCTACATCACATCACTCACACTGGGTACCCGTGCTTAGTGGGGGTGTTCAGACTCCGGAGGGGATCCTACAGCCCAAGCGCTATAACAAGTCATCTCGTGGCATAATCAATCAAGCCATCGGCCTCACATAACAAGCCACCTCGTGGCGTAATAAATCAGACCCTCAGCCTTTCATATATCACAAATCGGTACAACATGTTGCGGCGCGTAACCCGATCCCATGATATCCTCACAATACAGGCCCTTGGCCTCATTCAGTCAGAAACCTCTCAAGCCACTCGGGCTACAGTAAAACAGGATGGTCAGTCGAAATATCATTTAAAGTATACAGCATAAATAAGACTGAATTATGAAATCAGTAAAACATAGCATGACTGAGTACAGTTATTAAATCAAAACAATGAGGAATTTCAGTAAAAAAAGCCCCTAAGGGTCCAAACAGTTGGCACGAGGCCCAAATATGGCATCCAGCCCAAAGCATAGTAATACTCTCCAAAACACAATAATAACAAATAGTTTTCAATCAAATGCGCGACATAATAGTCGTACGGGACGGACCAAGTCACAATCCCCAATGGTGCACGACCTGACGCTCGTCATCTTGCGTGTGTGTTACCTCAAAGTAGTGAAACGATGTGAAATCCGGGGTTTCGTAGCCTCAGGACAACATTTACAATCATTACTTACCTCAACCGGTCAAACTCTAACCCGCGATGCCATTGCCTCTCGACTTGGCCTCTAAATGCTCTGAATCTAATCAAAATCAGTATATTATCATCAATATACGCTAAAGAAACAAAGCCCAAGCGAAAATAATCAAATTAACTCAAAAATCCCGAAATTGGCCAAATCCGACCCCCGGGCCCACGTCTTATAATCTGAAAAATTACAGCGCTAGAATCGTTATCCTCCCACGAGTCTATACATACCGAGAACATCAAAATCGGACCTCAAATGGCCCCTCAAATTCCCAATTTAAACTCTCCAATTTCAAGCTTTAATCCCTCAATTTTAACCCTTGAATCCCACTAATTTCATGGCTAATCAGTAAGAAATTGCCATAGAATTGAGTATTGAGTTTAAAAACCTTACCTCCAAGTGTCACCCCTCGAATCCCTCTTCAATTTCTCTCAAAAAGCTTCAAAGTCGTCCAAAAATGGTGAGAAATGAGCTAAAAATCGCGAAGATGGCCTTTTATACTTTCTGCCGAGGTGTTTTTCCTTCATCGTGATCGCGGAATTTACCACGCGATCGCGAAGCACAAAAATGGACTGCTCCTCAACTTACCTCACGCGATCGCGGAACAACCCATGCGATCGCGAAACATTGCTTTGCCAACTCACGCGATCACGACCTTTCCCACGCGATCGCATAGAACAATCCCGTCCACTTCTCACTAGCTCACTCTCTTCTACGCGAACGTGACCCTGGCCACGCGTTCGCGAAACACAACATCACAGCCATTCGCTATCGCGTCCTAACCGTTGTGATTGCATAGAACAAATCTCACCTCTGCCCAACTAAGCCTACGCGATCGTGAACTCCTCTACACGATCACGAAGAACAAAACGTCTGAAACAGAATACCAGCAAAATTACTACTTCTCAAGTCTAAAAATGTCTTGTTGGGCATTTGAAACACACCCGAGGCCCTCTGGACCTCAACCAAACATGCGAAAACATCTTATAACATCATTCAAACTTAGTCGAGCCTTCGAATCACTCAAAATAATGCCAAAACACCAAATCAACCTCGAATTCAATCCTAAGAACTTATGAACTTTCAAATTCCACAAACGACGCCGAAACCTATCAAATCACCCCCGAATGACCTGAAATTTTGCACACACTTCACAAATGACACTACGAACTTACTCCAACTTCCGAAATTCCATTCCGACCTAGATATCAAGATTTTCACTGCCGACCGGACCTCCAATTCACATTTCGACGCACTCCCAAATCCAAAATCACCTAACGGAGCTAACCAAATCATAAAAATCTAAATTCGAGATCGAATACTAAAAAGTCAAAACTTGGTCAAACCGTTCAAATTTAAAGCTTCAAGCTGAGAATTGTTCTTCCAAATCTATTCTGATTATCCTAAAACCAAAACCGACGATTTAATTAAGTCATAATACATCATACAAGGCTAGTCATGCCCGAGAACTAGCGAGCGAAGTGCAATTGCTGAAAACGGCCGGTCGGATCGTAACATCCTCCCCTACGTAAACATACGTTCATCCTCGACGTGCCCAGAGTTGTTCCGAAAACCATCAAATTATTGTGTAACCTTACCATGCACATACTTTGGGGGGTGATCTCACGTCACCCTATCCCATATAGGTCTGATAACACAACATAACTAAAATTTCACAATTCACCCTAGCATATAACCTTAGAACTAATTTTCCACTTCCGAAACTATTTAGAAGATCAGAATCTCATATCTACACACTGAATAATGCATCAAGACATAACCGTAGTTCAACATGAAAATCACATAATATACCACACAACTAAAATACTCATAGCGATAACTTCGAATCACATCAGCTGCTCAAATAACCCAATTCCGGTAATAAACCTCTTATCAAACCAAAGCCTTATTCCAACACTTTCGTATACTGTCAATGGTGAATGAAACATACGGAAAGTCATAACCATTCCCCAGATCAGCCAGTCGTGGAGCTCCCTCTCCTTCAGTAAGGACAATCGTAAATTCTAAGCCGATCCTGATATTATCCTTCCAACATACTGAAATCGAATCTGATAGTATTTATTCTAGATACCAATGACCTCATCTCATCCAACATGACTAATCTAGTGACATGACACATCGATACAATCTAATTTCACAACCCATGCGACCCGCGCACCAATAAGCAACAGTCCAAATGTACTCAAATCATGAAAAAATGACTTGTCACGCCCCAAATTCGAGGGACATGACCGGCGCCCGGCCGGGTTGCCCCAGCCAAGCGGGCCTGTGGCCTTTCCCTACCCCACGTGTTACCCCATGTTTTTCCTTACTCATTATTTGCAAGAACCAGCCGTATAAATAATTTTGAAACGCCTTTTTTGCAAAATATACATACATACATACATAAAATGTTAGTGAAGTTTTTAATTCATTGCCCAACAAAAGAAACATGGGTGTCATAAGTTTCTAACCCACATCCACTATTTACGGAGCCTCTAAGAGTACAACAGTATAATACAATGTTTGCCGGCAACAAGGCTCCGGCTATACCTTACACAATAGCAAAATAAACAATGGAAACCAGCGACCTGAGCCACGTAGGGCCCCGAAAGGAATGGGGCTCACCAAAATAGCTGACGGAAGACGAAGAGGGAGCTACGTTCGGTGGGCTGGAGTACCTGCTGCAGATCCACCTACAATCATAACACGAATGTAGCACCCCCGGCAAATGGGACGTCAGTATACTTGAATTGTACTGTTATGTATAACAAACCTTACCCTGAGTAACCTCAAGCCATACACAAGTAATAAACAATTGAGAGAAACAACAATTGAGTACAATTTAGGAAAACAATAAAGGCAAACAAGTTAACAAACTCTCATGTTCCCATCATCACTTCCACATTTTCAATTTCACAATGTTTTCATATTTCATTTCAATAGTGATATCGATCACTTTTCACCCTTATTACCTCGGCCACCCTTATCACCACAACCCACACCTTATTACTTCGTGTTGCGGCGCGCAATCCGATCCCACCGAGCAATCACAGTCCACAAACAGCACCACAACAATAACAATTTACAAAGATACAACAACAGGTTCTAAGAGCAACAACAAAAAATTCCAATAACAACAACAACACAACTTGCCAAAGGATTCATATGACTATCCATGCCATTTCCATCTTACCAATAGCCCATTGTGCCATTTAGATCACAACAACAGTTTTACACGACCAAGCACAAGAGAAGTTACCACAGTTATTTCCGTTTCACCAGTTACGATCCTCNTACATACCTGGAGCCGAATTCCTTTCTAAATTCTACTTCCAATTCACCAAATAATCTAGCACATCAATATAGTGCACAAATTAATATACATTGCTTAGAATTGAAGCTCACAATTGTTACTCAACTTACTTAGGTTATCAACCCCTCTTTGAACACTTCTTTACCCCTACCCAATTCCTTTACTAGATTTTAGGTTATTAATGGACATGCATGCACCATTCCAACCATTAACTCAGGGACCAATGCATGAGACTCCCCCCCTCCCCTTAGTTTAAAACAGAATTTAATAAGAAAAGTTAGGGATTTTACCTGTAGGGAAAAGGGGTATGAAGACAAGCTTGAATTTCCCCGGCCCAGATAGCTTTGGAGAACAAGGTTTTTGGAGAAGATGAGTTTTCTCTCTCAAGACCCTCTCTTCCTCTCTCTTAATTTGATCAGAATGTCGTTGAAATGAGGGGGGTTGGGGTGTTTTATTAAAAAGGAGCCGGGTTTTAAAATTGGGAAAAATAAAAGCCCGGCAAGATCTGCGGTCGCATTCTGCGATCGCAGAACTGAAATGCGGTCCGCATAGTGGACCGCAGAAATGCCCTCAAAACTCTGAAGGTCTGTTCCGGTATGCGGCAAGAATGCGGTCCGCATATTGATTATGCAGTCGCATAATGGACCGCATTTTCAACATCAATTTTGACCAATCTACTATTTCACTATGCGGCAGGAATACGGTCCGCATAGCTGATCTGCGACCGCATTCTGGACCGCATAAATGACAATCTCTGGAAACTTGATTCTTTTGATTTTTAAAAGCTTAGTTTATTACCAAGGGTCCGAACCGCATTCCTAACACATGTTCGGAGCCGACACCACAAGTTACTAGGTTTTGAGTTCAAAAATTTTACGGGGTCTCACATGACTCAAATGAGAGAGTTGTACCGCAAGCTCACCAGTTCCACCACAAAATAATGCTGAGAACCCATCACATATTGTAGAACCAAAACACACAGATCTAACCCGAAGGATCATACCACCACATAACTTCGCTGCAATGCGCGACCCTATCCAAACACTGGTCTACATGAAACACCTCAAGTCGTTATGCTCAAAATCAACAACCACGCGCAATTTGATGTCTAGTGCCAAAAGCATATTATCATAACCACGGCGAAGCAAATGACATAACACAACACGAACCCAAAAGGACATAGCCAATACGCCATCCACCGAGCAATACCCAATACTTTTCCCGCTCGAATTCCACTATGAGACCCCAATAGGACCGCACCATATGTGCCTATAACCAAAAATCATAATGCCTCGCAACACAGAAAGGTAACTCATAGATCACTCCAGAACACGAATGAGCTCAACAACAATCGAATGGCACATCCCTCAATAATAGCAGTTCGGAGTCAACAAAGTTGACTTGATGCAGAACACACATATGTATTGGCCTACCAATGGACCCCTAATCAAGGAGTTCCTGAAGTTGCTCCTTCAACTCTGTCGGTGCCACACGATACGGTGGAATAGAAATGGGCTGAGTGCCCAGTACCAAATCAATATCGGAATCAATAACCATGTCCGGCGGCATGCCCGGCAGGTCTGTAGGAAACATATCCGGAAAATCCCCCCGGAACTGAATCAATGGTAGGAGTCTCTACACTGACATCCCTCATGAAGGCCACATAAGAAAGACAACCCTTCCCAAACATCAGATGGGTCTTCAAAAAAAATCACTCTACTGGGAACATAACCCGTCGAACCTCGCCACTCAATTAGTGGCATCCTCGGCATAGCCAACGTCGCCATCTTAGTGCAACAGTCCAGAGTAGCACAACATGGAGACCACCAATCCGTACCCAATATCACATCAAAATCTACCATATTAAGCAACAAAAGATCCACTCCGGTCTCCAAACCTCCAATAGTCACCACACAAGACCGATATACACGATACACAACCACGATATAACATGTCTATGAGAACTCCCGGTCTCCAAATCCATAAGGCACACGAATCACCATATCTGATCCCAACTCCACTGCCCGAACATCTAACACACATCTGATACTCGATCATTCCACGAGGGATTCTCCTATAATTCTTCTGTGCTACCAAGCAAACTTGAATATTAGTAGTCCCATCAAGAGAGTGCCACAATACTAATGAAGTATCCTTAAATCAAACACATTGACCTTTTTGAAGATGTAGACCCTCATCAAGCCGCACCAGTCAATGATCTCATTTAACTAGTCATCTGAAACTGTCCATATTGTCTAAGAATTTATGACCTTCCTTTCAAAGCCGAACCGTGACCTTACACATGCAAATCTCAATCCCATACAACATACTGCATATGCCATACCATCATATGATAAATATGAGAACTTCATAATCCACTCTGAGCTACAAGCAACTACGTACTCAACCAGCCAAGAACTTTTCCATTTGATCCCATCTAGGAGAAAGACACTATACATCCCATGCTCCTACGCCGGTAGAAAATTTACACCTCCAACCGTGGTAGAAATCATCTAGAACTCTCTGAATCCCCTTTACACAAAACCAAACCATCAGGGCTGACTCATTCTAACTCAACGAAGCTACGCAAGCTATCAAAACCTAAGAGCATTGCCACGAAACACATGTAGAAACGCAACGCATCATAAGCATCCAAGAACCAATCCATTACCATGTCGATCCAACCTACTACCAAGCTATCCTAATTCTCTAAGATCCTTCCGAATTACCTTCAAATTGATATGTTTCCTTGCTAGCACACCACTATCCTTAACTAAAACTTGCCCCATGAACTTTAGCATAAAACCACACCGCCCTAAGGCTCAAAAACTGCCAAATACTCTCTTAACTATCCCCAAAAGCACCACATCCAAAATACTTACCCGGAAGAGACTTCCTGTGAATCTAAAGCCATTACTTTCACCTTCCTGATACTGATATGTAGAATCCCATAATCGATATAGAAATGCCACAATTCTTGACACCCTCCAATGTAAACCCCTCGTTCCTAACCAAATATACATCCTGAAAATCTCCATTTACTACATGTAAATCTTGAATCCTTCAAAACCATTCTCAAGAGTCATCCACTCTACTCAGGTTTCAATTAGACTGATCAAATGAACCGAACGATCTATGCCCCACTAGAAAGCCAACACCTATGGGAGTAACCCCACCTTAATGCAACCAAATAAATTCCTGATGTATGCATCGTACATCTTTCACCAATAACAACTCAAGTCATTCCGTGACTCTCGTACACCCATAAATCATAACATAACCTTTATTAAAATTTCCTTTACTCGAGCCATCCTCGACCTCAACCTCTGCAAGCCACAACCGATTCACTAGTATACCTCAAACTGAAACCAATACAACACATAACGTGTCATCACCTAATCAATAGCGGACTCCCCCACTTGGCTCAAAGCCATAGGCCAAAACACACAGAACTCAAAATGCCCATACTCTACTACTGCCATAATATCATAGTGAGATTAAACTAAATCCTTCATAAGCTCGTGAAACACAAACCATCTAGTACTTCAAATCATCTGCAAATCTGTCCTCGTAATAGGCAAGCCCACTCTCATAAGCTACCCAAGCTCGAATTGCAACAACACACATATATTTCACTAGTAAAGAGGACTTCCAGCCAATAACATAGGGGTTACACAAACCTCAGAACACCCCGCAGGAGATAGCTCACATGCTTTGCCTCAGACTGACATCTCTTCATACCCTTCCACCGTCATAAACATCACGCAATCACTTAATCTTCCTGAGTCTGAACTCACATCCCGACATAAAATCTACTTTACTTCCCAACTAAACATCATGAAAATATCCTTCACGCATCCATAACTCGGGGCTATACATCAAATCAAGATGGAAATCAAGCACCAAATAGTTCTTTCTACCATCAAGCAAACCCTTCTCGTCATATTCAAATCAAATTAACACATCTCGCAGTCACATCATACTCATCACATAGCCGTCCAGTTATCACTTCCACTAATAGGGACACTACCAAACATATAAATCCAGAAGCACATGCTCACACAATCAACACTGGCCCAAGTAGAGCCCGGCCTCAAGTCCTCCAGACTGGCCCAACATTAACACATAGAAATCACATCTCGCCCTTCGATCAGGGAATCACAAGCCATCGATGCACAGCTGATACTGAGCGCTCATGCGCGCAAACGAATGCGTGGAAGGAATTCAAAGGGTTACATTTCAAGCTGAATCAATGTCACATGATAATAATTCAAGAATGTGGGATTTCCTATAGGTTCCGTAGCCTCTCGAAGATAAGTACAGACGTCTCCGTACCGATCTGCGAGACTCTACTACACCTGCTCATGACTCGTGAAACCTATGTAACCTAGGCTCTAATGCCAACTTGTCACGACCCTAAAATCGACCCGGTCGTGATGGCGCCTATCGTGAAACTAGGCCAACCGACACAATTCCCAAATCAAATCATTATTATATAAAAGTCATTTTTAAGGCATTAATAAACCATAAATCTCATCATATAAGCCTAGATAATTAGTGCGGAATAAATACACAAATCCGACATCGGGGTGTCACAAGTCACGAGCAACTACAACTTTGTCTTAGTACAATAAAGTCTAAACAAGACTGGAAGACCATATCAAATAAATCTAGGGAAAATATAAAGGAGAAGGACAGGGCTGTGAACGCCATGCTGCTACCTTGTCGATTCTGAGACCCGCTGAATGAATGATCAAAGCTCACTATCGTGACCCGCAACTCCTGGATCTGCACATAAGGTGAATGGAGTAATGTGAGTACGCCAACTCAGTAAGTAATAAGAGTAAATAAAGACTGAGAAGTAAGAAAATACATAATCCACATCATAACACCACACTAAGTACATTGTGTTTCGAAAATAGTATATAAATCAAATCATTTCATTGAAAATCTAGTTTACGGTAGAAATCATTTGAAGATGTGTAAAATCCGTTTAAAACATCTTTCAGCGATTTTCAAACAAGTGATGAAACAGTGAGTAGAAATGGCGAAAACACAGTCGGCCCCTCGGGCAAAATCTCACTTGAATACAGCCCCTCAAGCACAATGAATCATAAGCCGCCCCTCGAGCAAAATATCAGCAGAACGAGCCCATCGGGCTATCTTACAATCACTCGTAATCAGCCACTCGGACACAACATAAATCAATAAAAGCCCCTCGGGCTACTCAACACTCACACTGGGTACCCGCGCTCACTAGGGATGTTCAGACTCTGGAGGGGCTCCTACAGCCCAAGCGCTATAACAAGTCATCTCGTGGCATAATCAACTAGGCCATCGGCCTCACATAATAAGCCACCTTGTGGTGTAATAAATCAGTCCCTCAGCCTCACTCAGTCAGAAATCTCTCAAGCCACTCGGGCTACAATAAAATAGGATGCTCAGTCAAAATATCATTTAAAGTATCAAACGGAGTAGATAAGACTGAGTTATGAAATCAGTAAAACATAGCATGACTGAGTACAGTTATTAGATCAAAACAGTAAGGAATTTCAGTAAAGAAAGCCCCTAAGGGTCCAAATAGTTGGCACAATGCCCAAATATGGTATCTAGCCCAAAGCATAGTTATACGTTCCACACACAATAATACCAAATAGTTTTCAATCAAATGCGCGATATAATAGTCGTATGGGGCGGACCAAATCACAATTTCCAACAGTGCACGACCCCACGCTCGTTATCTAGCGTGTGCGACACCTCAAAGTAGTGAAACAATGTGAAATCTGGGGTTTCATATCCGTAGGACAATATTTACAGCCATTACTTACCTCAATCGGTCCAAACTCTAACTCGCGATGCCTTTGCCTCTCGACTCGGCCTCCAAATTCTCTGAATCCAACCAAAAGCAGTATATTATCATCAATATATGCTAAAGGAACAAAGCCCAAGCAAAAATAATCAAATTAACTCAAAAATTCCGAAATTGGCCAAACCCGACCCCTGGGCCCACATCTCAAAATCTGATAAAAATCACATCACTAGAATCCTTATCCTCCTACGAGTCAATATATACCAAGAACATCAAAATCGAACCTCAAATGGCCCCTCAAATCTCCAATTTAAACTCTCCAATTTCAAGCCCGAATCCCTCAATTCTAACCCTTGAACCCCAATAATTTCATGTCTAATCAGTAAGAAATTGCCATAGAATTGAGTATTGAGTTCAAAACCTTACCTCCAAGTGTTACCCAACGAATACCTCTTCAATTTCTCTCAAAAAGCTTCAAAGCCGTCCAAAAATGGTGAGAAATGAGCTAAAAAACGCGAAGATGGCCTTTTATACTTTTTGCCTAGGTGTTTTTCCTTCATCGCGATCGCGGAATTTACCTCGCGATCGTGAAGCACAAAAATGGACTGCTCCTCAACTTACCTTACGCGATCGCGGAACAAACCACACGACCGCGAAGCACTGCTTTGCCAACTCACGCGATCGCGACCTTTCCCACGCGATCGCAAGAACAATCCCCTCCACTTCTCACCAGCTCACTCTCTTCTACGCGAACGCGACGCTGGCCATGCGTTCGCGAAACACAACATCACAGCCATTCACTATCGCGTCCTAACCTCTGCGATCGCATAGAACAAATCTCACCTCTGCCCAACTAAGCCTATGCGATCGCGAACTCCTCTACACGATCGCGAAGAACAAAACGTCTGCTACAGAATACCAGCAAAACTGCTACTCCTCAAGTCCAAAAATATCTTGTTGGGCATCCGAAACACACCCGAGGCCCTCGGGACCTCAACCAAACATGCCAAAATATCCCATAATATCATTCAAACTTAGTCGAGCCTTCGAATCACTCAAAACAACGCCAAAACACCAAATCAACCTCGGATTCAAGCCTAAGAACTTATGAACTTTCAAATTCCACAAACGACACTGAAACCTATCAAATCACCTCCGAATGACCTGAAATTTTGCACACTTCACAAATGACACTACGAACTTACTCCAGCTTCCGAAATTCCATTCCAACCTAGATATCAAGATTTTCACTGCCGACCAGACCTCCAATTCATATTTCGACGCGCTCCCAAGTCCAAAATAACCTAACGGAGCTAACCAAATTATAAAAATCTAAATTCGAGATCGAATACTAAAAAGTCAAAACTTGGTCAAACCCTTCAAATTTAAAGCTTCAAGCTGAGAATTGTTCTTCCAAATCTATTCTGATTATCCTAAAACCAAAACCGACGATTTAATTAAGTCATAATACATCATACAAGGCTAGTCATGCTCGATAACTGGCGAGCAAAGTGCAATTGCTCAAAACGACCGGTCAGATCGTTACATCCTCCCCTACTTAAACATACGTTCATCCTCGACGTGTCCAGAGTTGTTCTGAAAACCATCAAATCATTGTGTAACCTTACCATGCACATACTTTGGGGGGGTGATCTCACGTCACCCTATCCCATATAGGTCTGATAACACAACATAACTAAAATTTCACAATTCACCCTAGCATATAACCTTATAACCAATTTTTCACTTCTGAACACGCTCCCAATTCCAAATCACAGGCCTTATAACATTATAATCTACCACAGACCTCCAATTCGCATTCCAGACACGCTCCCAATTCCAAATCACCTAACGGAGCTTACCAAATCATAAAAATCTAAATCCGAGATCGAATACTAAAAAATCAAAACTTGGTCAAACCTTTCAAATTTGACACTTTGTTTGGGTCATTGTTCCCTATCGTTTTATAATGTATTGTATTGTATCGTATTGTGTCGTATCGTTTTATGAATATAATATTTGGATAGATTGTATTGTTTGTTATTGTTAAATAATATTTTGTTATTTGGTTTGTCTGTATCGTACTATACTGTAACTAATAAGTTTACTAAAATACTCTCAATTATTTAAATATTAAATTTATCAAAAATTATGTATCAAAATAATTTGAAAAAATAAAACAGAAGAAGGCAAAACACCTTAAGAAAGCAGAATAAAGGAGTGAGACAGAAGAAGGCAAAACAAAGGAGCACAACTAATTAGAATTGAGTTAAAAGCAAATTAGGAAAAAAATAAAACAGATGGCGGCAAACACCTTTAGCATTGGTCTGGAATAAAATAAAGTAGGTTATAGGTTGAAGATTTAGAGTTAAAATAGAAAAAAAGATAAAGGGTAAAATAGAATTGTGGAGTATTAAGTTAGGGCATAATTGGAAAGAAAAATAGGAAATAATCCCACCACATCAAGTCGGTTGTTTAAAAAAATGAGACTTTTTATTGTTTCGGAATAATGAATTTAACAATATGAAACAATCAAAACAAAAATTATTTTGGGATAACAATACAATACAATACAACGAGGAACAACCATCCAAACAAGTTGTAAAGCTTCAAGTTGAGAATTGTTCTTCCAAATCTATTTTGATTATCCTGAAAATCAAAACCGGCGATTTACATAAGTCATAGTACATCATACATGGCTAGTTATGCTCGAGAACTAGCGAGCGAAGTGTAATTGTTCAAAACGACCGATCGGGTCGTTACAGATTCATACTTCAAATTATCAGGACATTTCAAAAATATGTCCTAACTTTTAGTTTCTTCATAAGACAATGTGTCGAGGAATTGAGGTCTTACAACCAAACTAATGTATATGTAATTTTACTTGCAGAGCAAAATAAAAAGAAATAAAGATAGAGTGGAACATCAAGATAAGGAAAATTCAGAAGATAAAAGTGAAGGGCAACCTCATGACGTAGAAAATCCCTTAGGATCTAGCATAAGTGAGATTGTTTGTAAATGTGTGGAAGGAACATATGATATCTCTACACTCCTCTCTCTTAGAGCCAATTTTGGAGGTCAAAATGATGCTAGTCAAGATAATGATGTTTATAATAATTTAACTGGCTTAATCTTGACAGCTGCGAAAGGTTAGATGGATTTTTGTTGATCTTATACATGTTTGTTTTAGTCGAAAATTAGTAATAAGTACTAATTATATTCGCTCTTGTCAATATTGCAAAATCTTGTGAAGTTGCAAGCAAAGAGCATGGAGCACAATTTCAAGATAAAGAAAATGTAATGGACGCAACAAGCATAAGCAATATCTCGACACCATTCTTTCTTAAAGAAATAGAAGAAGATAGGCATGGCAACACATGTATTAAATTCTTTTTTTAATAATTAATTTATTTTGAACTTCAAAATATTGTGTCCTGAATTTTAGTTCTTCTGGTCAAATTCCAAAACGTATGGACATTTCAGAAAAATATGTCCTGAATTTTAGATTCATACTTCAAATTGTCAGGATATTTCAAAAAATATGTCCTGACTTTACTTTCTTCATTGGACAATGTGTCTTGGATTGAGGTCTTGTAACCAAACTAATACATATGTAGTTTTGCTTGCAGAGCAAAATAAAAATGCAGTCATTAACCAATATACTAGTAAAAAAAAAGAGATAGTATTAGTTTTGATGATCCACCATTTGCCATTCTTACTCTTACTCCTTTGACTACACAAGGGACCGTTGATAAAGGTTGGTCCATGGATGTTGAAAGAAATGCTAAAGAAGAGCTTGGTAGATGGAAAAGGAATAAGAAGCTTATTTGGCAATTGCAAACAAAAGGGGAACACCGATGGTGCACAATAAGAATAATGTCGAGTATACGGGCTGGATAAAATCAAAATATACTCGTAAATGTATTTTTCATTATGCCAAAGATGATGAAAACTTATTGAAGAAATTCATTGAGTGGTTGGGCATGGAGAAAAGGAAACTCGCAGAAAAATGTAAGTACCTAAATGTATTCACTATTTCTAAATTATTACTTTTTCTTACATTGGTGTCTTGAACTTTTTACTTCTAATTAGGAATTAAGGACTAATTATTCTGAATTGATGAGCTTCTAATTTTAAATTCAAGAGTAAGTGTCCTGAATTTTTGAGTTTTTAACCTTCTAACTTTAAGTTAAGAACTAAGTGTCCTAAACTTTTGAGCTTCTGACTTTAAGTTCAGGACTAACTGTCCTAAACTTATAAGCTGCTAATTAAGAATTGAGGACTAAATGTCCTAAATTTTTAAGCTTTTAACCTTCAAATTTTAAGTTCAAGACTAAGTGTCCTAAATTTTTGAGCTTCTAACTTTAAGTTCAGGACTAACTGTCTGAACTTATAAGCAACTAATTAGGAATTGAGGACAACCTATCTAGAATTTTGAGCTTTCTAACTTTGATATTATTTTTAATTTTCTTGGGAAAAACTGATATTTATATTGAGGATAATGATGTGAGAAAAAATCCATACAAATTGTACACTCAAAAAATCAGTAGCAATATACTCCCTTGAGCTTTCAAACGTTGTTATGTACTTGATCATGAAGTTTGATCATTTACAAGACATTTCTTTTTTTAAATCAATAGAATGTGCTAATTCAAGACACTTTGTCCTTAATATTTACTCTACACATATGAAGTTAAGGACATGATGTCCTAAAGTTTATCAACAGAGGGTGCTAGTTCATGACACTTTGTCCTTAATATTTACACTTCACTCATGAACTTAAGGACATGATGTCCTACTGTTTTACAAACCTATTGTTTCGAGAACAGTGTAGAGCTCATTTCCCTACTTTGAAATGATCTCAATTTTCTCCCCCCACTTCCTCTCCTACAGACCTTCATCTGTTTCCTTTGATCAAGACATTCTCCCATGACTACCCTCACAACTAATGATTCCATGACCACAATAGACCTACCAGATCACTCTACAATGCAAGTTGACGACTCTACAAAATTCTCACCACAAAGTTCCTTCTTGCGTACCCTCCTTTCTCCTTCACCCCATGACCTGCTACCACACATCACTCCCTCACTCTCTTTAGATCTTGACTTAGCCGATGAAGCAGACAACCCTCATGATGCAGAGGATTTTATTCCACTTACAGTAGATGACTAAGCTTGCTTGTACACCCCTTGGAAAAACTCCATTATCATCAAATTATTTGGCAAATCCATTGGCCACCAAATGCTCAAATCGACACTCCACACTCTTTGGAGACCCTCCGAACCTCTCAATATTATTGATCTTGTCCATGCTTTTATTCTCATAAAATTCACCTAGGAGGATAATATGCTTTATGCACTACATGATGGGCCATGGTTCATCTTGGGCCATTTCCTTACGATGCGTCGCTGGGAACCAAAATTCGTAGCGTCCACTGCCCAACTCGCCTACTCTGCCATTTGGACTAGATTGCCTGAATTACCTATGGAATACTATGATCTCTCGCTATTGCAGTTAGTTGGCAACAAACTAGGCAATCTACTTAAAGTAGATACTTGTACATCGTCTACTACACGTGGTAGATATGCTCGTATTTGTATTTAAATTCCACTTGAAAAACCTTTGAAAACCCATATCTACATTGGTAATCACAAGCAATTTGTTCCATATGAAGGATTAAATATCCTTTGCATCCGCTGTAGGCTCTTTGGCCATAATACCAAAGCGTGCATGTTTCATGCCCCACCTCGGGACTCATCTACTCCAACCCCAACAAAATCAACATCTCCACCAACTCATCCCTCTGATGACTGTGAACCAGCCTACCCCTGCGACCCTCCATGGCAAATCGTCAAGATCCCAAGCAAAGCACGATCAAGAAATGGAAAGGCATCCCTTTTTCCACAGCGAACTTCACCAGCAAATGCTCCGCCCTACAGTCCTCTTCTTCCATAACAAATGGGCAGAATGGTGCACAAGAGGCGGTTAACCATCGATCTCCAGGTACGCATACTAAACTTACTAACCCTAATACTAACCCTACAACTACAAAATTCTTCACACCCACAAATCTCTTGCTAATAAATTCCATGGATGATTTTCCGGAAACTAATCATTTTACTAATTTAGACATCAACGCTCATACACCTAGTATTTTTTCAAATACTTTTTTTACTACAAATTACCCTAACCCTACCCCACACACATTTGGGCATGCCCAACCAAATTCTCCTAAAACCCATACTCTCAACCCCTTGCAGCCCATCCTATGAAATTCATCCCACTCCAATACCTACATATTCCAGCCCAAACCCAACTTCTCCTAATGTTTCCACAATTAATATGTCCAACCGTCCACCCAGCGAATCCCCAAGATCCACTTCGATGCCATATCCCTCCCCAAACATTCACATACCTTTGTTATAAAAAGGTGTTAAGTCATCTCCACATGTCACCCACTCTACCCCACTGTCAGGCCCCCCTTATTCCACAACCTCACACGTCCCCCTCCCATCTAAAGACTCCAACCAACCCACCATTTTTCACTCCTCAAAAGCCAAAATAGACCAATCACCTCCAAATATTCCACAACATACTCATCATGTCCCAATACCATCCACTTTAACCACCCCTCCTTCCTCAAACTTTTACTCCTCACACTAAAGATCACACTACCCCTACGTTATATCTCCCCCATGCAACATATACTGTCTCTATACTCTCCAACGATACTACTGTAGCGCCCTTTACTCAATCAACCATTACTGCCATCAACACTGATCCATCACCTCAAGCCATAAAGGACAACACACCACCCTCGTATCTCACCCCACCTTACTGACGATCTTTGTGACCCAAACCTCCTCGGATCTCCCCCCACAATCCTAGATCGAGTAGGGCCTCTCCAGCCAAGCTCTCCTCTTTCACCTCACTATCAATGACTAGGAGATCATTGTAGTTCTTCAAAACTCCCCTATCTAACTCAAATTGGCTTGGAGGGAATGAGGCTCGGGATGGATGGCTTTGGTCAATAACACTAGGCACTGAACTTCCCACCTCCACACACTCTCATATCGATCCGGGAAGTCCAGCTCTATCACCCCCCACTCCTAGGTCCGATTTTCCATCCCTGGAATGCCCACCAAACCTTGAATCTTCTACTGGAACTCTTAGGCCATCTCCAACGCTAGCACTATTTTTTGCACCAAATTTCACACTAAAATGGTGTAACACCAAATTTACTCCAACAATTATACCTTTTTTTACACCAAATCTTCCCCCTCTTCTATATTATATTATTATCTTCTATTTACTTTTTATTTTTTATTTCCTTCAAACTAATACTATCTTTTTTCTTTTTTCCATATTCATTATATATAATTCACATTCACCACTTATATAATCATTTATTACAAAATTTTTTTAAAGGATAAATTAACAAAAAGTGAAATCATTGATAAAAGATAGTTAAATAAATATTATATCATAGTCAAATTTAATTTAAGTACCACATAAATATTTAAGTTTTTCCTCTATTCTTCCATAAACGCTCGATTAATGCATTACGAAATGCGAAATGCGCATCTTTATCCTTAGTTTTTTGTGTCGAGTTAAAAATTGTTCAAATCGGTGATCTTCATCTACTACCACTTATATAATCATTTTTATGTATTGTTATAATTTTCTTTTTTAAATTTTAATTTTCACTTTTTAATTTTAGCAACATTAAATATCTTACATTTGTATTTTTTATTTTTAAATAGTGGTTATATTTCTTTTTATAAATTATAATTATAATAAAATTAACTTATAATTTTATATAAATATAATATATACAAAAATTAACATATTAAAAAATAGGATATAAAATTAAAATTATAAAGATCTTAATATAAAAGTTAATTATATACACAATATATGATAAATTAAAAGTCCAACAATAAAAAAATTAAATAAAATAATATTAAACCAAATATAGATTGATGAATAGTGTTGCACCAAATTTGGTGCCACACTATTCATACTCTATAATAGTGCAAAAAATGGTATTGCATTGGAGCAATAGAACACCATTTCTTGCACCAAATTTGGATTTGGTGCAAGATTTAGAGTGGCGTTGGCGTTGGAGATGTCCTTACTCCCCAATAATCGCCCCACGAGCTCCCTCTACTACCCTTACAGTCCGCCCCCTCCACCTCAAACATTTCCCTCTGAACTAGATGCAATCGCTCTACAGCAAGACCTAACAGCCACACTACTAGAGATGAGAGAAACACGTCCCTCCCATGTAACTCTAGACACATTTCGTAGCTTCGTCTTAAAAGAGCAATATGCAAACAAAAAAAAAATTGCCTCAAATGCCCGTCAAACCTAATAAAGTGTTCTCTCACTGTTCGTCCAACACAAATCCCGAACTAGGCAAGTACACCATAGTGAGATCTCGGCCCTACGTCAAGAGAGTCCTCCATTACCGGAGACTCACCTTGATTTGACTCCCAGGTAGAATCCCACGACCTCGATACCTGACTCTGATGACTCACCCCCCACTCCAAATATGAATTTTATGTTTTGAAATTGTAGAGGTGCCCATAACAGAGATGTTTGTCGTAATTTCTGCTCCCTACTTGATTACCATGCCTCACCTTTAATTGTCCTTTTTGAAACACACATACAAAATCACGCTGTCTTAAAAGAAGATTTTGGTTTCACCCATTACTATGAAGTTCCGGCAATAGGTCAATCAGGATGTATTGTGATGCTTTGGCACGACCAAATTTTATCTATTGAAAATGTCGTTATGACTGACCAAGAAATCCACGTCATGATCCAGGTATGTTCTAACACTCCTAAGTATTTATTTTCTGCCATTTATGCTAGCCCTTATTATGCTAACCGTCAATTATTATGACAAAATATCATGTGTTTATTTGACCACTACAAGGGACCCTGGCTCATTGGGGTGACTTCAATTAAATTTTACAGTCTACTGAAAAATTTGGTGGTCGTGTTATAAATAATTCACGCTCTAACCACTTCGCAGACTGTATTAATTACTGCAATTTAGTCGACCTTGGCTATAAAGGTAGCAAATATACCTGGACAAATAAATGACAGTTAGGCTACAATATTTTAGAACGCCTTGATAGAATTTTTGCCAATTATGACTGGATCACTTTATTTCCCAAAGCCCAAGTCCGTCACTTGCCATGCACACACTCGAACCATTCGCCACTCTTACTTATCCCTCAACCTTCACACCTTACCAAATCACCCATATTTCGTCTTGAAACCATGTGGACCTACCATCCCGATTTTATTACCATTCTTCGCGACAACTAGCACCCATCCCCTACCCTAGTGGAAGCTATCACGTCCTTCAAACATCATATTAGTAACTGGAATAAAGACTCCTTTGGCAATATGTTCCATCGAAAACGTCGTCTACTTGCCAGGTTAGGCGGTATTCAATCCTCCCCAAATTATCCCACAAGCTATTTCTTACGACAACTAGAAAGTACTTTATGAGACGAATATAATGAAGTTCTTCGACTTGAAGAAGAATTCTGGAAACTCAAATCCCGTGTCCAATGGATACAAGATGGTGACATTAACACCAAATGTTTTCACCTTTCACATTGCACCGCCATCGTAAGAATCGCATTCACTCCTTAATGGACCTCGCATGTAATTGGTGTTATGACGATATTCAAATTCATGACACCATTTTCGATTACTTTAATACACTTTACACCACCGACTCCACACACTCTCTACTACAATCCACCCCTCCCCCCCATGTTCCTCACCCATTACTTCAGCAGCCAGTGCGGATCTACTCCGCCCCTTATCCACAAGCGAAATCCTTTCCGCCGTCAATTCTTTTAAACCCTTCAAAGCACCTGGACCAGATGGCTTACATCCTTTCTTTTATCAACATTACTGTACAAAAGTAGGACCGAAAGTCGTTGCTTTCTGTCACCAAATATTCTCAAATTTTCAAATTCCTGAAACTATTAACCAAACTTATATATGTCTCATTCCAAAAGTTCATAATGCATCCATGATTACTCAGTATCGCCCTATTAGCCTATGTTCCACAATCTATAAGATAATATGAAACTTTTAGTATAACGTATTAAACCTCTACTACCTACCCTCATTAGCCCTACCCAGACTAGCTTCCAACAACATAGATGAGCGACTGATAATGCGATCATTGTATAGGAAATTCTTCAACACTTTCAGAAGAAATCAGGTAAAACTAGTCTCATGATTCTTAAACTGGATTTAGAAAAAGCTTTCGACCGACTGGAATGGTCTTTCGTCCGACAGGCTCTACAATATTTCAACTTTCCCTCTCCTATCATTCAATCAATTATGTCTAGTATCACTACTTCCTCCCTTTCCATCCTTATCAATGGTACTCATTCCCCTTTATTTTCCCCTTCCCGTGGCATTCGTCAGGGCAACCCACTGTCCCCTTGTCTATTCATACTATGTATGGAATTACTCACTCGCAAAATTGAAATGGCTGTTGATTACCAACTTTGGAAACCCGTTCGTTTTTCCTCACACGGCCCTGCCCTCTCTCACTTGTTCTTTGTGTATAACATTATACTCATTTCTATCACATCAACCCACAGTTGCCATACTATCATCGATATTCTCAATGACTTCAATCGTGTCTCGGGTCAAAAAATCAACTTCCAGAAATAAAAAATCTTCTTCTCAAAAAACGTTTCCGCTCAGGATAAAACCTTTGTCCTAGAATCTTTCAATATGACCAAAGGTACCTCCTTTGGTAAATATCTAGTTTTTTCAATCTTTACAAAGCGGCCCACCAAGCGACATTTCCTCTTGATAACTTTAAAAAGCGGCTTGCGGGCTGAAAAATAATTTTTTTTTACCATGGCAAGGGGCGCACTACCCTTATTAACTCGATATTCAATAGTCTCCCGACCCATGTCATGCAATATATTAAAATTTCTCATACTTTTCTATCTCAATTAGAGCGATGCCAGCGTAATTTTCTTTAGGGAACCACTCCCAATAAAAAGAAAATTCACCTCATAAAATGGAGTACTGTCACCTTACCAAAAACACATGGTGGTCTTGGTATCCAACGTCTATCCCACAAAAATGAAGTTTTACTTGCTAGTCAAGCCTGGCGCATGCTCCACAATCCCTCCTCCCTTTGGGCTTCTACCTTTCTCCACAAATATTTTTACCACACTACAAATCCCCAGACTCGTGGTTCCTTTATTTGGAAAAATCTACTAGCCGGTTGGCATCTCTGTCAACCAGGTATTAAATGGCTTATAGGTAACGGCACCCTCATTAACTTCTGGTTTTATGCCTGGATAGGCCCTAATCGAACACTAAGATAATGTATAGCTGGGCCCCTATCATGTCACACTCTTCTCGATACTGTCTCCACTTATATTACACAACGCCAATGGGACCTCACCAACGTCCCTTTTGAATTACCACCCGAACTCCTACAAAGTTTCTCACCACATATATTCTCGCCCACCTTATTGCCCCTGACTCTTTTGCCTGGACTCTAGATTCCAGAGGCACCTTAACCGCAAAATTAGTATATCATCAATTACTCCCTTCTTACTCTGTACCATCCTTTAATTAGCTTTGGAAGCTTCGACTCCCGCAAAAAATCAAACATTTCCTCTGGCTGATTAGCCATTATCGCCTCCCTACTGCCAACCATTATCACCACATCAGTTTCCTCCCAAATGATATTTGTGCCCTATGCCTCATCTATCATAAAACAACGACTCATTTATTCCTTCAGTGTCCAGCTACCGTCCATCTTTGGTCGCGTTCTCCATTCTTCCCGCAATAACGACATTTCTGCACAACATTGAATCTCCCCTTAATCTGCTTCGCCGGTTTCTTTTCCATACTCACGTGCCGAATTCCCTAAATATCCCTAATGAAATCCTCATTCCCCTTACTCTTTGGCACATCCGGCTGGCCCGTAATAGTAAGCTTTTCCAAAATTACCATCAACCCATCTCTGTGAGTCGTATCCTTCGTATGGCTACAGAATTCTACTATCTCATCACCCCCTCACGTACTAACTCTCCCCGTATCCCTATGAATATCAAGTGGCACCCCCTCGCCTCGCTTCCTTTAAACTTAATATTGATGGCTCCGCCTCACAACACACTATTCATGGGGGAATAGGTGGAGTCATCCGGGACCATGATGACAAATGGATTCTAGGCTTCGCGGGACATCGACTAGTAAATGGCAGCATGGAAGCTGATCTCTTAGCACTATATCACGGCCTACACCTAGCCTTCACTAACCGCTACACACCCTTGGAAGTCAATTTAGATGTTAAGGCCCTGTGATGACCCGGCCCGTTGTAACGTGAGTTACCACCCTGTTTTCCCCATATTATGTTTCTCTATGCTTCATTATCGGTATTTGAGGTGATCAAGTCGAATTGGATTGGTTTTAGATGAAAATGAGACACTTAGTCTCTTAAAGGAAAGCTTGTTTTAGAAAAGTCAACTGGAAGTTGACTATTTAGTTAGAGGGATCATATGTGAATTTTGGTGATTCGGTTAGCTTCGGGGGATGATTTTTGACTTAGGAGTGCGATCGAAATTGATTTTGGAGGTCCGGTGTAGAATTAGGCTTGAATTGGCGAAGTTAGTATTTTGGCGAATTCCTGTTGGTAGGTGAGATTTTGATCCGGGGGTTAGAATGGAATTTTCGAGAGTTGTTGTAGCTTCGTTAGGTGATTTTGGATATGTGTGCAAAATTTCAGGTCATTCGGACGTCGTTTGGTCGGGTTTTTGATCGAATGCGAGTTTCGGAAGTTGGTTGAACTTAGGCTTGAATCCGTCGTGAATTGGTGATTTTTGTGTTGTTGGATGTGTTTTTATGATTGGAGCGAGTTCGTATGATGTTTTAGGATGGGTTGACACTTTTGGTTAAGGTCCCGGGGGCCTCGGGGTATTTTCGTGTGGTCAATCAGACCAATCTTGGCCTTTGGGAGTTGCAGAAAATAGCTGAAGTGTTGCAGAGATTTTTGCTCTATGCGATCGCATAAGAGGTTCTGTTAGGGGTTCGAATTTTGCTCTATGCGATCGCGTAAGAGGGTGTGCGATCGCATAGGTTGGGAGGATGTGCTCTGCGATCACATGGGCAGTTATGCGATCGCATAAGAGGATTTTTGGAGGATGGATTTTTTTGTGCTATGCGATCGCAACAGGAGTGATGTGATCGCATAGGGTTATTTTACACCTGAACATAATGTTTTAAGGTCATTTCATCCGCGAACCAAGTTTATTTTTCACCATTGTTAAGCTACCTTGGGAGCTTTTGACGCAATTTTGAGAGGATTTCGAGTGGGAATCGATTGAATGTAAGTCTTATGGCCTAGAAACATCATCTAATTGTGATTTCAACACCTAAATTCATGGAAATTGATTAAAAAGGGAAGACCTAGGGCTTGGGTTTTTGAATGAGAAATTGAAATTTGAGGGAGCATTTGGACTCCGATTTTGGTAAACTTTACATGTATAGACTCGTGTCGAGATAAGGAACATTTTAGTATAAAAATTTCTGACTTTCGAGAAGTGGGCCCGGGGCTCGGGTTTTGCAAATTTCGTGATTTTCGATATTTTTTGAGTCTTTTTGATCGGGTTATATCCCCTTAGACTATTGTAATGTAGTCGTTGTGGTTTTGGCCAGATTCGACGCGTGAGGAGGTCGATTCGCGAGGAAAGGGCATTGCGAGCTAGTCGTTGGCCGGCTAGAGGTGAGTAATTGATGTAAATGCTGCTTTGAGGGTTTGAAACCCCGGACTTTCACATCGTAACGCTATATTGAGGCGTGACACGCATTCTATGATAAGTGCGGGGTCGTTTACTGATGGGAATTGTGACTTGGTCCATCCCGAGTGTTATATCCACTATATTGGCGATTGAGACGCATACCTTATTACTGTGAATTGGGCTTATTGCCACGTTTGGGGCCTTGTGCCGACCTGTAGAATCCTTAGGGGATCTTCATTAGTTTTCCTCACTTATTTGCATACATTGTACTCTCAGTCATGTTTTCAACTGTTAAAGTAATATAAGGACTGTGTTTTTAATCATGAATATTAAATGAAAAGGTTATGAGGGCTAAGATCCCTATAGTATGTCATGCCCGAGTGACTGTGAACTTATTTGACTGAGATCGGTCGAGGACCCGATAGTGAGGATGTTTTCTTTGATATGGATCGGCCTACACGCTGCAGCAATGATATACTGATATTGAGGCCAAGAGCCTATTTGATGCCACGAGATGGCTGATGTTGCATTTGGGCTGTAGGAACCCCTTCGGAGTCTGTACACACCCCTAGTGAGCGTTGTCGACGTTAAATAAGTGGAGCGGGCTGCACGCCGCAGCGGGTACTAGAGTGTACCATTATATGTGTTTCATCTTATCATGCATTATACCCTTAACTGTATTATTGTTTTACATGTTTACACCGATATTGATCTGAACTGTTAGATATAGGTTACCTTGTGTATTTTTTGCGATTTTTTACTTTCACACTGTATTTATGTTTATTACAAACTGGGTCGGAGTACTCACTTTACTCCCTGCACCTTGCGTGCAGATCCAGATTCTTCTAGGGCTGAGTAGATCCAGTTTGATCGAGCAGAATTAGCTTTCGGGAGCATCGAGGTAGCTGCATGGCGTTCGCAGCCTTAGATTCCTCCCCTCTATCCCTATTTTTCGTTTCCGCATTATCAGATTTTAGACAGACTTTGTAGTAGGGTGACACTCTGTATTTAGAGGCTCATGTTCGTGACACCGGGTCAATGGTTGGTCTATATTCTATATTTTGTTAAACTTCCGCATTTTTATTAGTATTTCCTGATCTTTGACTTAAATGGTTTGGTAATTCACTGTTTTATCTATCTATCTCTGTTTATCAATTGGGTTTAATACTGGAAATGGACGGGCTTGCCTAGTAGTGTGATGGGCGTCATCATGACCGGGTTGGGATCGTGACAAGTTGGTGTCAGAGCCTAGGTTACTTGGTCTCGCGAGTCATGAGCCGGTTTAGTAGAGTCTCGCGGATCGGTACGGAGACGTCTGTACTTATCCTCGGGAGGCTGCAGAACCTTTAGGAAACTTTATATTCTTGGAATTCTTATCATGCGACTTTGTTGATCCGAGAACTAAATTTTGTTATTCTATTCTCTTGCAGATGGCGAGAACCCGTGCTACTGGATGTGGCGGACGACTACCATTACCACCCACTAGAGGCCGTGGGCACGGTCGTGGTCGAGGAAGAGCAGCAGGGGCAGCACCTGCAGATCCACCAGTTGCCCCCATCCAGGACCAGCCTCCAGCTGTAGAGACTCCAATAGCACTTGTTCAGGCACGAGCTATGCCTATTGTGATTCCGGGTCTTCAGGAGGCCCTAGCTCAGATTCTATCAGTTTGCACTGGCCTGACTCAGGCAGTCTCAGCCACTACTGCCGCAGTTACCTCACAGACCGAGGGTGGTCATCAGACCCCCGCTGCTCGCACGTCTGAGCAGGTAGTGCAGGGTTTGCAGACACCAGATGCGCCACCAGCTCAGCCGGTTGCCCCGGTTCAGGGTGATGTGGTTCCAGCTATGCCATGCGATGAGTAGTGTCGTCTTGAGAGGTTCAGTAGGCTCTCACCTCCTACTTTCAGTGGTATTCCGAACGAGGATTTCTAGGGTTTTCTCAACAAGTGTCGACGTATGCTTCGAACAGCAGGGATCTTGGAGTCAAGCGGGGTATCATTTACTACCTTTCAGTTCTCAGGAGAAGCCTTCACTTGGTGGGAGGTATATGAGAGGCGTAGGCCGGTAGGTGCAGCGCCTTTGTCATGGCAGGAGTTCTCCACTCTCTTCCTGGAGAAGTGGGTACCTCAGTCTCAGAGGGAGGAGCTGCGTAGAGAGTTCGAGTGGCTTCGTCAGGGAGATATGACCGTCTCTCAGTATGAGGTGATATTTTTTGAGTTGGCTCGCTATGCTCCATGGATGGTCCCGACTGATCGGGAGAGGATTAGGAGGTTTGTGGACGAACTCATTTATTCCATTCATATTCTGATGACTCGAGAGAGGATTCTGAGTCATACCTTCGAGGATGCAGTTGATATTGCTCGTGATATTGAGACGGCTTGCCGTCAGGAGAGAGAGACCAAGAGGCCTCGAGGATCGGGTAGCTTCAGTGGTGCTCTGTCTAGGGGCCAGGTTCAGCAGAGCAGAGGTCGTTCTTTCAGGCCTCACCAGTCAGCTCGTCCCGAGAGGCGTCTTTAGGACGCGGTCATCAGGGGTTCCAGCAGGGCCAGTCTTCACTTAGTGCCCTCCCAGCTCAGAGCTCATCACATGCCCTTTCAGCTCAGGGTTCTTCTGCGCAGAACGCATCGGCCGGTCATTTCGGTGCGAGGGGGTTCCCTTCAATCCCCTGCTCCAGCACCAAGTAGTTTCTACGAGTGCGGTGAGTTTGGTCACATGAGGAGACAGTGTCCTCGGCTTCGTGGTGGTCGGTCTCAGTAGAGGGATCAGCCCTTCTCTTCTACTCCATCTACTTCAGTACCCTCCCAGTCAGGTA